>JBBJLR010014534.1:0-13510 GCA_037577145.1 Brachypetersius gabonensis
AAATAGAACAGTAATCATAGACTGGTAAACTCTTTAATGAGCATGTTCTGTTTTAATCAATGGCAGAGAAAAACTCAGTGGAGTTTAGTACACACAGATGGTGGATTTTTTTTTACATCACATGTTTTATATCCTTATAACCCCACCAATGTCTCTGATTGTTGGTCTTCCTTCTGTCGCTGAATCATAGGTGTCTCTTCCCTGCTGTGTCTCTGCTGGCCTGCGGCCGAGGCCCCAGAGACCAGGCTCTGAAACCCTCTCACTGTCTCTGCTTCTGCCTCTCTACTACCTCTCTACATGCCTCACTGCCTTGTTTTCAATTGTTTTCTGGCCCTCTATAAATCACCTGTGCGTGCGTGCCGACTCCCTGACACACACACACACACACACACACACACACACACACATACACACACACACACAGACACACACACAGACACACACACACACACACACACACACACACACACATATGAGTTCCACAAATCCCGACTGCAGGCCCTACAGCACCCAGCCTGTTCACTTCACAAGGGCTCAGGAAAGCTGCCCTTTTCTTCGGCTTCAAGACTCCCATTAAGTGACAGTTTGGTTTAAAATATTTATACAGCATCCCCCTCACCCACCTACCTACTCGCCACATACCTAGATTATTGTCGGCAATCCAACCATGAGTAGTGTCTGACCTTTGCTTCTTTAGTTTTGCAATAGAGCTAAAAGGCTAATGTCGCTAACAAGTAATAGAAGGTTCTACCTCACAATTAGCATAGTGGCAGCATAGTGGTTGCCTCAAACTATAACAAGTATCTCTAACAGGCTTGTGCATGTGGTCTGTGTTGTTATGGATAAAAATAGACCAGAGTATAGAGACTTTAAGAAGGGTGCTACTATTGTTTTAGCTATGCAAGGCACTTAAGTCCATTTTTATGGATAATAATGCTGCCCTACAAAGACAAAAGACCTTAACTTCCCAGAGTGTGAAACTGAGAAAAATGACATTAAAGGGGTTTTGTTGTCCAGGCAACTGTATGATAGGTAGGACACAATTTGTCATAATGAATACATTTATCTACATAAAAAAATAATTTAAGCTCAAACTTGACCTGTGACCCTTATTCGGAAGTTACTCTATTCTGCTTTTGCGTTTTTGGCAAAACAATAATGGGTCATACAAAGGCAAAATAGCTTAACTTATCATTTATTGAGCGTTTGGACTTATCACTTTACACAAACATTTCTGTGATAACAATTATAGCCTTAAAATAAGATTTAGTGAGTTATGTCTAGTAATGCTTAATATTACATAAATAGCAAAATAAAAAATAATGAGATTTTTAAGGCTACTACAGTACTGGATCATTTGAAAATCTTACATTGTACTAAAAAAACCAATAATAATACTTTAAGAGATCAAAGTATCCTTCCACCTATATTTCTTACATTTGAATGGTCTGATTTGGCCCTTTCTCGAATTCCATTGACCCTTTGAGAAAACGAATGTGCTTGTAACACATGCAGATGATGTACTGAGTGGACAGTTCTCTCTCAAACTTGATATGATTAAGATTATCTTGATATGGTCCAGTTATAATGGTTTAAAAAGGGAGTCTAACATGAAGAACTTGTTTTAATTAACAAGAACGTTGAAACGAAATAATCGTGTGTGTAAGGAGCTGTACAAATAAAATTTAACAGATTTGAAAATTGAATTGTGAGTGAGAGAGAGAGAGAGAGAGAGAGAGAGAGAGAGAGAGAGAGAGAGAGAGAGAAAGATAGCAAGAAGGAGAGAGAGAGGGAGAGAGAGAGAGAGAGAGAGAGAGAGAGAGAGAGAGAGAGAGAGAGAGAGAGAAAGAGAGAGAGAGAAGTAAAATATTTTGCAACCAACACAGTCCACCTTAGCTGATAACCTACCCACAGCTACCTAAAACTGAATAACAACCTCCGGATGATAACTTTGATAAATTAGACTAACCGGCACATTTATATTGCGAATGGGCTGAAAACTCGTGATGGATTTAAACAATGGATTGTCTTCTCAGGTTGCAAGAGAAGGTAAGGAGGGATGTGGGTTATATCAGCTGGGTTGGTTTGTTTATGTGCGTGGTGTAAACATTTCTCCACGCCACGGTGTTTTCTGCCAGTGAGTGAAGTGTCAGATTGGCAGCAGCTAGCCGCCCTGTATGACTCGAGAAAACTTGTACTACTAGTTAATAGTATCCAGTCTTTGATTTGTGGTGTTTTGCAGCTCACACACCATCTATCATGTGTACGCTGTAGTTTGTGGGTCAGGAATGGTTGTATTTTGTGCATCAAGTAACCTACGTCAGCCCAAGTTTGCATCGCTAGCTAGCTATCAAGGCTATCAGTATCCTAGCTGAATTTTACAAAATCTGATGTAGAATACATGTCTCAAAATCTTTTTTTTTTTTCATCTATCCATTTCATCCTTGCCTTGATCTTGGTGTTTGCATTTCAGTGCCACCTCCACAATCATTTTCCCTCAAGAAAAGGCCATTCTTAATGCTAGATAGCAAAATAACCACTGCGAAGTTAATTTATGTGGGAAAAGCGCTTCAGTTACACACTACACATAGGCATAACACTGTTACTTCAGCCTGGCAAACAGTATCTTTACTTTGCTGCTTGGTTAAAACAAAGGCAGAACGCCTTAACTTCACCGTAACTTAACTCCAGTGTTCTAGAGAGCAGCGGTACAAAGCTAAAAGATCGCAACTGGGATCTTAAGGGATTCTGTCTTCTCTTTGTTTTTGGAAGTTACGGCAAAAACAACATCTCATTTTTACTAGAAAATAACAAAATTGACTCGAGATATTTTTCTACATGATAAAACTGATGTCCATTGTTCCAAAAATGGTAAAAAAAACTTATTTTCACCCAAAATTGATGTTACGGTCTTTGCCTTGTGTTCATGTGTGTGTTTGTGTCACCAGGCTTTGCTTCTGACCTGAACTTCCATAAACAAACTAAAATACCTGTTGTGAGAGATTGTACCAGCTGTTAAAGTGCTTATTTTTCAACTGCTCCAAAAAATGAAACTGAAAACTGGCTAAAATGAAAATGAAACTGGCTAAAAAATGTGTTTTTTATGGTAATGAAGAATTACTTTATATCACTATGATGATTTTTATCAGAGTCTGTTGCCTTTCAAAATGTGGCAACCTAGTTTCCCCTTGAGGTCATTTTAAGAGAATAAAATAAAAAGCCTAAAATATCATCGTTTTAAATTTAGGTAAAGGCATTTACAGGCCACCATGCATTCCTACACCCATTTGTACCATCTGAAGGTGACCCATAGGTACGCCAGATCTAGCACTATCTCCACACATGCAGCCCCAGCTTTCAGTGTAGCCAAGCACCAAGTTAACATGGCATGACTTTATGACTTTATGACATGATAAAGACCCTTTTTATCTGTTCATTCTTCATGAAATGTTCACACAGCTTAAGCAGCAGATGGAATCTGTGAATGATGAAAATAAAAAGTGGAGAAACAAGGTGTTGTTCCAACAGTGACAATATGCTTCTTAATGTTGCTGCCAGAATGGAATGTGAGAACCTTCTCTTTTCATGGTTTAAACCACTTTTTCGTGTATGTGTGTGTGATGCTGAACAGTCAAATCTTCTGTCTTTGAAAGCTAGGAATTTTACCTGTCATGTGCATCCCTATTATATTCCATATCAGTCCAAGTGCTGCAGATCTCAGATCAGCATTAAAGGTCATCGTCCATCTCGGTACGTTATTTCAGGCAAGCGGGGAGAACCCCACTGAGCCGCTCACAAGCACACACTGTAGATCTAATACGGCAGACATGATACGTGGTGAGAGCCAGCAGCCGTCAGACATGCTCCACCTGTTCAATAATTAAACCCACTACAGACTTCATGCTTCTGTCGCAATTCTGCTGTTTCACACCAAAAAAGTTTCTCTTCTTTCAGTAGAAGTTTGAATGCACCGTTTTCGGGCTCAGTGTCAATAACAGAATGCCTCCTTTCCACCATGCAAAGTGCCTTTCAGTGACAATAAAATGATTAATTGTTGTATCAAAGAAGCTAATGCCCTCAATACAACATTTTATATTGCAGCTTTAAGGTAAATTATACTTGTATTCTAATTAAAAACCTGTGACATTTGTGGAGTAGACTTGTAGCCTGTTGGCTATCTTTTGCTTTACGGTGGCCTTAATTGCAATATTTCAGGACTAGAGAACCACTTTTGAATCTGTCTTGGACTTGAAAAAGACCAATTCAAGACAGAGCCTGAAGTTTTTCTCGTTCAAGTCAGTACTGAATCTAAAGAGGCCTGAGTCCAAATGGCTTCAAGGCCATGTCAAGTCTAATGAGACAAATTATAGACACTGTTTTGTGTGATGCTAGAGCATCAATAAATCAATCAACTATTCAATCCATCAGTCAGTTTACTTGATTCACTTGGATAGCTGACATCATAACAGCAGCCAAAATGAAGATGATGAGTGTGGATGTAGAAAGATCAGCTTTGGCTGTTATATTATTGGTTATTATTGATTCTTTTGAAATAATGAAACTGGTGCTTACTTTCTGAACGTCACTTAATCAGTGGTTCTCTCTAATTTGCCATGGTCAGCCACCACAGACAAAAACGGAAGTTGGACTTTTAAAGGCAGTTGGACTTTTAAAGGCAGTTGGACTAGGTGAAGACACCCCAGGACATTTGGCGCGACTGATGGCGGAGACTGAAACAAATCCGAGTCTGAGATCAACACAGAGAACATCTCAAGACTGGAATCAAATGCTACAGCCCTGATTTTTACCTGATAGCTGTTAAGCCTGTTGTCTAAAATGAAAAAAATAACCTAAAGTACTTACAGAAAGCTCTTACACTCCTCTTACACTTAATGTGTATACAATACATGTGTATTCTGTGAATTCCTATGAAACAATACGTCAGAACTTTCCAGTGAGTGTTAATTATCTTTCGATCAGTCAACTATCAAAAGAACTGCCTTTTTACACAAAATGAACCGTATTTGCAGAATTGCTGTTTTCAGGAAGGCTGTGTAGCTGTAAGAAAAGAAAAAGGTCCCACAGCCCACCAAGGACACGTTTAAGCAGCCTGGCCCATTGTGGTCAGCAGCATGGAGGCTTTCCTGTTTAAAAGCAACCTTAGTCATAACTCAGCTGGAATTCTGTGAAATGGATGCAGCTCCCGAGTCGCTCTTTGAGCAGCATTAATTTCTGGAAGAACAGAACTGTTATTTATATTGATTCAGCAATATTGAGCTTACTGTAACTCGAAGAACTCCTTATGCATTATGTGAACTAGACAAGTACAGTGGGGCCAGAGAGATCTCTGAGATAGAATTTTTCTTTTCTCACTGATGTGGCATCCAGAAATTACCCATCAATCCTTCACGCACGAATACGTTGCCCGGTTGGACAAGCTTTATTTTGACAAAAATGTTTATGCATGTGACAGGGATGGAGACTGAGAACCAGTACTAACCTGGTACCAGGTCTTAATGACCCCGTACTGAAATATGGATAAGCTCCCAGACAAACGGTGCTCAAATTGGTGTCAGTGCACTCTAACACATCTGTGTTTGCAAGTGGTTGATGTTGGACTGAATCAGTGGGGGGGGCAGTGCTCTGCACATCAACGACAGTCATTTGTTGCACCACAAAAAAAATTAAATCTTAACAAGCCAGAAAATCTTGTTTTGTTTTGAATTTTATTTCAGGAACAACTCAGCTGGCTTTCTTAATAACGGTGTTTGAGCCTAGTACCTCTTCAAGTTTTTCTTTTTTTTTACTTATTTTTTACAATGTTTTTTATTGTGTAGCATTCAAATACAAAAATGGACAAGCAAATTTTGTATTGGAAGCTCAGTGTTATGTACAGTGCCTTGCAAATGAATTCAACCCCCCCTTGGTATACTTTGTATTTTGTTACCTTACAACCTGGAATTTAAATGGATTTTCAATTTGATTTTAAGCGATGGACCTAGAAAACAAACTACAGACTAATGAAGTAAAAAGGGGGAAAATTTTTTTAAATAATTCTAAAAATGTAAAACTGAAAAGTGATGTGTGTATATGTTTTCACCCCCTTTGCTAAGCTCCATCTGTGTGCACACTAAGGCCTCGTTCACACGGACGTCTGAACCAGGCGTTTTTCTGGCGTTTGTGATGCCAGGTGAGCGCCTATAGAACGCCGCCGTTTTTCTGCTACGTTTTCTTGGCGTCAAAATAATACACGAAACTACAGATTGGGCGTCAGGCTGGCATTAAACGGCATCAGACGCCAGTCGAACGCCTTGCTGATGTCGATCAAGTGTCACTACCAAACGCCACAAAAACGCCTATGGCGTCCAGAGCACATTCATTTCAAACGTCCGTGTGGACGAGGCCTAAGTGTCAAATGATCTCAGTGCAGGGCTCGCAAAATCGCAAGCCCGACGTCCCGGGGCTATTGTGTCTTCCAGTCGGGCCACTAAAATCTATCTCAGCCCTGCCCGCGGGCTATCAGAGGAAGGAAAAATGTATGTCAATGCTTTTGGATTCTTTCGCAAACGTTGCTGGGTAATTATGTCATTTTTGGGCATCGGTGAGCCGCTGTCAACATGTGAAATATTGAAATCCTGTTTGAATTCGCACGTTTTTTATTTCACTTTGCGATCGTGCGAACTGTGTAAAGTGAGGGTGACACGGGAGGAAAGTTTTAAACCTCTCCCGTCCCACTCCCACTAAAAATCCCATCCCAATCCCATAAAAAACTGGGGGAAAATCCCGCCCCGTCCCAATCCCAGAAGAATGACTCCCATTCCATGCCACTCCCGTGGTGTTTGTTTTTGGCTGGAATCGGTCAGTTACAGTAAAAACAAAAAAGAGTACAGATCACAGCATGCCCAGCTTAGCTGAAAATCCAAAATGTAATTTGTTATTTTATTGAACTGAAAGCCATCTTAACAATGTACAATGTGTTTCATATTGAATTTTATGCAAATCATCCATCCATCCATAAACACACGCACACACACACACACGCACACACACACACACACTCACATACACACACACAGTCTGAGTAGTACTTAATCAATTGTCTACAAGTCTTGCAGCTGGCTTATTGCGCCATCATTCTCAATGTGTAAAAATTTAGTTATTTCAGACCGCCCAGAAATATCCGTGAGCACAAGTGACGTATTATTTTCAGACAGTAGTCGTTGCACCGTAGCTTTCATTTTGGTTATGATTTTCGTGTCTAAAATGTGCGTGAAGAAGCTTCTTCTCTTACATTATTGGTGGTTGGGACTATCGCCACCTACTGTTAGGGGTGTGTGGAGCACACCATTCACTTAACCGGCTACACACAGCAAACAGGAGGAGAGCATAAAGAGACAGGACAACTAGTACTGAGTTTAAACTTAGTTTATTTATTTAAAAGGTATTTTTCTGTGTAAAGTTATCATAGTGTTATTACGATTCCCAGTCCCGCCCACTCCCGCTTACATTTTTTCCAGTCCTGTCCCAATCACATTATTAATAGTGATTTTGTTTCTGTTCAATTAGAACCAAACATTTGAGTTAATGATTGCAATTTTGTTTCCTTTACATTAAAAATAATCTCTCTTAAATTCGGGCTACTCAGATTTATTTTGGCTACCAAAAACTGAAGAGTGCATGCCCGAAGGGCTACCAGGGATTTAGAAATTTTGCGAGCCCTGCAGTGTACATCCACTGATAGCCCTCAGAGTCAACATTGGTGCAACACCATTAAGTAAAGGCTACCATCAAGCAAGACTGAGGATCTCTCCACACAGGTCATTGACAAAGTTGTGAGAAGTACAACCCCTGAACATCCCAAGGACCTCCATTACATCCATTATTAGAAAATGGAAAGATTATGGCACCGTAGCAAACCTGCCAAGAGAGAGTCCTCCACCAAAGCGCACAGACCAGGCATTAATCAGAGACGCAACCAAGAGGGTGAAGATAACCCTGGAGCCGCGCAGCTGCACTGCAGAGAGGGCAGTATCTGTCCATAGGACCACTATAAGCCCCACAGTGCACAGAGCTGGGCTTCATGGAAGAGTGGCCAAGAAAATAAGCCGTTTGAAATTTGCCAGAAGGTGTATTGAAGACTCCCCAAACATGTGGAAGAAGGAGCTGTGGTCAGATGAGAGTAAAATGGAATTTTTTGGCCATCAAGGACAACACTATGTCTGGCAGACCTAACACCTCTCATCATGCTGAGAACACCATCCACACAGTGAACCATAGGGGCAGCACTGGTCAGAACTGAAGGAAAGATGCATGGCGTAATATATAGAGAAATCCTTGAAGGAAATCTGTTTGAGTCTTCCAGAGATTTGAGACTGGGGCGGATGTTCACCTTCCAGAAAGACAACGACCCTAAACACACTGCTAAAGCAACACTGCAGTGGTTTAAAGGAAACCGGTAAATGTTCTGGAATGGTCCAAAGTACAGACCTCAATCCAATTGAGAATCTCTTAAAAGATACAACCCTCCCCCATCCCAAATTCCTTTTGAATTCCAGGTTGTAAGGGAATAAGAATTTACATTTATGGCATTTATCAGACGCTTTTATCCAAAGCGACTTCCATTCTCTAACTACAGGGGACAGTCTCCCTGGAGCAACTTGGGGTTAAGGGTCTTGCTCAGGGACCCAGTGGTGGAGTGCTGGAGATAGGATTCGAACCTGTGACCTTTTGGTCCGGAGGCAAGCATCCTACCACTAGGCCACCACCACCCCAGAATACTTTATCAATACTGAATTCCAGCCCAAAATTCATGCAAAATTCATTCAAGGCCCTGCTTAAGATTTAGCTTTTTAGAGAGGCATTTTAAAGTAGTTTTTATTAAAATATCTTCATTATATTTTATTTTATGCACTTTACACCTTTTATCGAGTTTTGTTCAGGGCTTTGGGACATCTTTCAGCAAAAAATGCTTAAAAAATAAACTTTACATAGAAAACCATAGTACTTTTCATAAAGTCAGAAGTACACACACACACACACACACACACACACACACACACACACACACTTTAATTATAATATATACTATAATTATAAGATATTGTTTGAATATGAATACAGTCCAAGAAATTGTATTATTCTGAGCAAACCTGAAACCCACCATTGTGTTTTGGATCTCAAACCCAACCTAAACCCAACCCAAACCCAACCCCAACCTAAACCCAACTCAAACCCAACCTAAACCCAAACTCAACCCCAACCTAAACCCAACTCAAATCCAACCTAAACCCAACTCAAACCCAACAAAAACTCAACCTAAACCCAACCTAAACCCAACCTAAACCCAAACTCAAACCCAACCTAAACCCAACCCAAACCCAACTTAAATCCAACTCAAACCCAACTTAAACCCAACCTAAACCCAACCAAAACCCAACTCGAACCCAACCCAACCCAAACCCAAACACAACCTAAACCCAAACCTAAGCCAAACCCAACCCCAACTTAAATCCAACTCAAACCCAACCCAAACCCTACTCAAACCCAACCTAAACCCAACCCAAACCCAACCCAAGCCCAACTTAAGGTGGACCTGACCCAAACTGAGCTGAACTACATTATCAGCAAGTCCAAAACTGACCTCAGACAAACAAAATTCTGTCTGAAAGAGCCAAGACCACTTTTAATTTACTTTTAATATCATTTTACTTATTTTTTTTCCAGTTTATTATTTTACCTCTTTGATTTGATCATTTTAATTATTTATTTGCTCAATCTATTTTTCCTTTTTGTCTTGCCTTTTATGTATAATTTCTTCCCTTTTCCATTTATCTGTTTTACCTTGCTTGGTTTGTGTTTTCTATTCAATATTATGCTCTTTCTCTTCATCTTTTATTCGTTTCTTCCTGCTTTTACTTGTACTCTGTTTATTCATGTATATTTGTACTGAGATTCATCTGCCACAGCTGGAGAGTGCAACAACTCCTGTTGTCTTAAATGTGTTTTAGCCTTCAAACTGACCCTAACCAGTTCATTATAAAACCTGGCGGGACGGCGCCGGTTGCTGTGTAGCAACAGGAAATAACTGTGAGATTGCGAACTCAAACAACATTTCAAATGTTTAAGTCAGGATGAACTTTCCACAAATGTTCTCATGCACCTTTGACGGGCTACAGATGTTAGCTTTTACTTTACTTTGAAATTGTAGCACTTTTTTGAGAACATGTCAGATACAATAAAGGACATATGTTTAAAATACAAATATTAACTGTGACTCAGTTGGCTGTATATTTTCCATGTTTCTCTCAAACATAATTTGGGACTGGATTGAACTCTGTTTTCAGGTAATTATTAACATTGGGGGCAGCAATAAAGCGAGGAGAAAGGGAAATGCAGGGCAACATTATGGTACAATCTGTCAATATTAAAGCTATGAGAAGCAGAATAAAATCTTTGAGTATCAGAATGAAAGCATTGAGTACCAGAATGTAAATGTTGAACCCGTCCCAAGTTGTAAATGGCAAAAAATGACAAAAATGGTCAAACATGACAACAATCTGGTCCTTTTGTGTTTGTGAAAAAGCTGTAACAGGAATACTGCCCCTTGAATGACCCTTGAATAACAATGTATATTAAAATTATACCGCCATTTTCCATAGCATATGGTGTTAACACTCCAGCAGCACTGCGTGTGTGTGCAACAAACACATACACACAAACCTGCCACTATGTGAAGGTTAGCTACTGTGAGAATGTTTCTGCTGTTCTGACCCATTGCCCAAACGATACCTGCTCTCTGGTGATCCTGTAGGGGCCTTGACCCTAACAATGATTAATGATCCCAGAACCTGATGGACTACAGTCTGTAACTCTAAACTACTGAGTGGTCAGTGGAGATCATAAAGTGAACATACAGGGTGAACCTGATGAAGTGTGTTTTGTTTCTCTATGAACTTTAAATGCTGAAGAAGCTTTAAAAACTTTTTAAAGTAAATTGCTTCGTTAATTTCTCTGCTCTGCTCTGCAAACGTGTATGATTTGAGTATATACCTGAGTAAATACCTGCTTGTTTAAAGAAAATTAAACGCCCACTTCATTATTGGGTTTTGCCCACATGGTGTAAAGCTTGTCCAATTTCATGTCGGCTACACAAGAATGCATGGGGGCGGGGCACGGAGAGGTCAATTGTGGCCTGCGCTCTGCTTTAAATACTAGACGCGTGTGGTCTGGAGAACTGCATAGTTAGCTTTTTTTTTTTTCTTTTTTTTGAATCCCACCCGAGTGTGCAGGTAAAGCTCCTTGCTGTGCTGAAAGCACACCAGCGCTGTGGCGCTGATCCGTTTAGAGTCGCAGTCTCACCCCAGGCTAAGCGCTGTTGTGATGTAAGCACGCTTTGCTGTCACTTGTGTTGCATCTCAAATGTGGTTTCAGTGACTGTGCAGAAACGCACAGCCCCCCACGCCCGCTGTGTGAGCGTGACTCAGGTACTCGAGCAGAGAGGAGCACATCATCTCTAGGCTCTGAAGCACCCAAACATGTTGAGGCAGGCCATCATAAAAGAAATATTGGTGGAGGGGCTCAGTGGGGACAATACTTGCCTCTGGACCAAGAGGTCATGGGTTCGAATCCTACCTTCAGCACCACCACTGGGTCCCTGAGCAAGACCCTTAACCCTCAGTTGCTCCGGGGAGAGACTGCCCCCTGTAGTTAGAGAATGGAAGTCGCTTTGGATAAAAGCGTCTGATAAATGCTATAAATGTAAATGTAAATATTGGTAAACAGTTAGCATTTTTTAATAAATTACAGTAGCCCATCAGCATTCGTGGATTCAGTCTAACGCGAGATTTTTTTCTGAGAACTGAACTGTATTACACTGATAAGTTGTTAATCACCATGCAAAGAAGAAGAAGAAGAAGCTGCTGCAGCATGTAGCATGACTGCTCCGTGTCTTGTCCTCGTATTTTAGTGTTTTAACTGCCCCCTATTTTTAACTATCTCAGTTTCTTTAGTCTTAGTAAGCTGTGCCCTGTCTAAACATGCGGGTAGAGAGAGTTATTTCAGTGTTTCTTTTGTGTTCTTTGCATACTGCTAATGCTAATGCTTTTTTTTTTTACATTTTATGATTCTGATTATTTATTTACCTTTACATTTTCTTTAAGGATAATGCATTAAACTGAGTTTAAAATGAAATTAAAGTGTTCTGCGAGCATTTGAAAGAAATGCCTATTCTTTACATTATAAAGAATAGGCATTTTTTGGATTTTTTTTACAAACACAACACCACGGTTTTTCACTCTACGCGGGTGCTCTTGGAACATAACCCCCGCGAATAATGGGGGATTACTATATTCTAATGTGTCTCATTCTTTGTCAACCACATTAGCATTTTGAGTGAGTAACCTCTTCAAATGAATGGATCTTGAAGAGTAACATTTTACTGGTAATTTGACGGCACAGTGAAAGTTAGGGGTGGAACTTTTCTCTTGAATAATTTACCATATTTACACACCATACCAGACATTAAACTCCTTCCCTTCCATGTTGTCATATCCTACACCTACACTGTAAGCTTGTCCTACTTGTCATCTAACTGCACTGTCCACTGTGGTCAACACTGTTAAATATAAAATCTTTTTGCTGGTACTGGTGCTTTTTCATCGTATGGAGGTTATTTAAGGTTTAAAAAGGCTCTTCACACATGATAATCTAATTTATAAACCATTCTTTGAAAGGCTCTTTAGAAAACCAAAAGTGTTTTGTGGCAAAGACCATTTTTGAGTTCATTTGAGTGTTATCCTTATGCTTTTAGGGTAAATATGGTAATATGTGATTAAGCCAGTATGTCTGTAATTCAATTTCACATATACATAAATCAGCACTGACAGGTGAAGTAACACTGATTGTCTTGTTACAGCAGCACCTGTCAAGGTGTGGGAGAAATTAGAGAGCAAATGAACAATCTGTTCTTGAGGTTGATGTATTAAAAGCAGGAAAAGTGGGTTAGTGTAAGTACATAAGTGACTTTGACAAGGGCCAGATGGTGATGGGTGGACGACTGGGTCAGAGCATCTCCCAAACAACAACTTTTGTAGAGTGTTGTTGGTTTGCAGTGTTCAGTAGCTACCAAAAGAGGCTGATTGAAGGACAACCAATGAAATGGCAATGGGGTCATGGGCATCTAAGGCTCATTGATATGCATGGGGAGCAAAGGCTATCCTGTCTGGTCTGATCACAGAGACCTTCTGTAGAATAAACTGCTAAAATACTTCATGCCAAAAGCTCCAACAATGAGTATATGATCATCAGAACTGGATCAAGGAGCAATGGAAGAGGGTGGTCTGGTCTAATGACCGTTTTCTCTTACGTTATAATGACAATTGGGTGTGTTTGTGTGTGTTCCCTGTGAGGGTTGGACTCCGCCAGGGCTGCCCTTAGTCACCGATTCTGTTCATAACTTTTATGGACAGAATTTCTAGGTGCAGCCAGGGTGCTGAGGGGGTCTGGTTTGGTG
>JBBJLR010014571.1:0-13509 GCA_037577145.1 Brachypetersius gabonensis
GTGGACTTCTTAAGCACTGTTGTACGTCGCTCTGGATAAGAGCGTCAGCTAAATACTGTAAATGTAAATGTAAATGTTTAAGCCACTCCCCAGTTGAAGAAATCTGTCTTGTTTTATCTCATTTAAAAATACAGAGTTTAGTCATTTAAGGTCTTACCACGTCTTAAATACTCTCAAAGATGACTTCCTGTACCTAGTATGAGTAACCTGACCCAGGAGTGTGACGTAGTTTAGGTCACCTGACCCATGCACATGACATAGTTCATAGTATGTGGGGGAGAACATGGTAGTGGAGCTGATCAGCTGTCAGAATGCTTTCCAAAATCATGCCACAAACCGTGGCCCCCAGGGCAGCCAGACGCACGGCCTTGGAAAACCATGATATGTGTCCAGTGTCGCTGAAGTACCGGGAGGGGGTGCTGCCTTCGGATTGGGTGCATACTGTGTAAGCCTGAACATGGTCCTGGATGTCTTGGTTGCTAATGGGCCACCAAAAGGCCCTTGTAGAAAGAGGTTAGTATGCTTAGTGATGTCCAGGTGGCTAGAAAAGGGGGAAGAATGAGCTCTTTGTTGCACATCAGGTCAGCAGAAAGAAGGGATTGTATAGAATAATATCATACAGAGAGGGCGACAGACGCGCCTATTTTATCCTATACCCTCACATGTGATTGGCTACAAGGCTGCCAATCAGAACAAAATTCTGCCATGAGCAGAGCTGAGCCGCCGAGAGTGAGAGCTGAGCAGTGAAAGAAAAGAAAGTAGGGAGCCGTAAGTGCACATACGCCCATGCAATGCACTTTCAGTTTGTTTCAGATTGGTTTTCCCGCAATAAATTTTTTATTTAGTAACGGGGGATTTTTCCAATGTAGCAAAGTGAAATTCTTGGGTCAAAATGTACTTGAACATTTTTAATAAAAAAGTCCCACACAATGACCATATTTCACTTACATGAATGCTTTATCGTGATGAAAATAAATAGAAGGCATAAATGAATCATGATGGGAGTGTGAGAAGTGGGTGAGAAAGTAGTTTTTGGTTTTGACCCCCCGTGATCATTATCATGATCAGATAAAGATAACCATAACATGAGAACATGTTGTTTGTAGTCTCTCACCTCAAACAAGCGCTCAGTAACTGCTCACCACAGACATAAAGCGAGACAAAAGCACACCAGCTTTAGAGGAACAGATGACATATATGTAAACAGACTGAAAACTAAAGCTTGTCTGGAACCAAAACACATGGTTCTTTTAGGATTCTTTCTCTCAAAGTACCATCTGAATGCGTAATTGTTTCTTTGCTGAGTTAAATGATTCTATGATGGTTCTTTGAAGAACCTGGTTCTATCTAGCATAACAGGGAAACACCTCAAAATGTTAATCCATCACATGCCTATGCTACAGATCCTGAAAGGCACGTGTTAGGTTTAAAAGCGAACTGGAGCGTGTTAAACAAGGACTGCTCTCTTCTGACTTACTAAACCATCTGCAGATATGAACATGGAAGTTGCTGTGTTGCTAGTTAACCACTATCTTAACCACCAGTGACTGTGTAGAACTGTACCATGACCACCACAGCACTAGCTTAGACTTTACTAAAAGAGTCTGTAGAAAATGTATATTTTAGTAAGTACACCAACACATGCCTATGCTACAGATCCTGAAGGGGTTAGGTTTAAAAATAGGCCTTTAAGATCTAAGGTAAGGTTTCAGAACACTTCCCTCCTATCTGGAGGAATTTCTCCACACAAATCCAGGAAGCTTTTGATTGGTTTTTAGTTCAGTACTATTGTAGTTGTTTTTTGTCTGAATGAGCCAACCGCTCATTTGTGCTTTAGATTCGAAAGAGATGACTAAACACTGGTAACTAAATCATATAATGTGTCACACATCCATACACTTCTGGGGACAACACATATATGCTGTAGTGTCTCTGCTTTATGCCACCATTTTTAATTTAAACTGGTTATGGTTAAACTGGTAATTGGTAAAGTAAAAGTTTAGAATCAAATCAGATGTTTTAAAAGATTTGGTGTGTTGCTCATTAACCACCAATGACTATGTAGAACTGTATCATGACCACCATAGCACTAGCCCCATCGAAACACTACAATATAAAAGCATATAATTCATAAATAATTAAGCAGAGCAAATACATTTATTTTTTGCATGCACACTCGGTCTCATTTTAATGCACATTTAAACGATAGAGGAAAAAGAAATTTAAAATGAGAGACAGCAGATCAATAATTCCTGTTTTTTTTTTTATTTCAGTAGGTGGAGTCAGTAGGTGCAGTCAGGGTCAGGACAGACTCCGCTCCATACAGGACACTGCCTCCATCTGGACAGGCAGAAAAGGGCAGGAGGAATAGAAAATAGTAAAACTGAAGAATATATTACCTCACTCGTATTTGTTTTTGGGGTTTTTTTTGGGGGGGGGCGGGGAGGAGGGCAGGGTTGTAGTGTTTGGACATAAATATAATAACACTGATATGACTATATGCAAAACCTCACCACATCACAATATTATTGGCGTTTGTGTTCCTCTTATATTAATCCCACTGCAGACAGAAAGTGAAAGCAATATGTGCTGTGCAACACACCAGTGACTAAACAAAAACTGATACACTTTAAAACTTATGCAATTGTTATACAATTCAGTACATGCACATCTTACATAATGAAACAGTGCACAAACAGAAATCATGAACTGATTATTCTTTGGTTCACACAGTGGTGTTCTAAAACATCTCCACCCAGGGCAAAGAGCTGAGTTTCCTGATGCAGCCTTCGGGGGTTCAAGCAGTTTCCTGCCTGATTGATTATTATCTCCTCAAAGACCTCATGCAGGAAATATAGGTGGCTTCTATAATAGTGCTGTATATATTTGTTGCAGCTTGATTAATGTGCCTAGTGTTTGCTCATTTATTCTTACAGTATTTTGTTTTATCAGCTGCCCAGTAGTAGAAATCGGACAGATTAATGCCTAGTGTCTCACATAAATATAACAGAAATAATTACATTTATCTATCCCAGAGGAAACTGTTTAACCATTTATTTGTTATGCCTTCCAGATGGAAGCAAAACGAGTGGATTAAGTATGTTGTGAGAAGTGTAAAGCCAATTGTGGAGCCTGACGATTGAGTAAGAGACTCTTGTCAGTTCTAAGAATACTACTGTACTAATAACAAGAAAATCCACTGGTTTCCTAGGTTTTAAAATGCACAGATTGGAGGATATGCTCACGATAACAGCCAGAGTTCTCACGGTACTGAAGAAGTAGGCAGAAGGAAGGCAGTAACAATACATTGTAACTCAAGGACTGAGCACAGACAGGGAAAGAGGGAGCTCGATGTTGATAGTCCTCTATGAGAGCGTCCAGGATGAACCAGACCGGAATCCAAGATCGTTCCTCAGGACCGTAGCTTTCCCATTGGACCAGATGATCCAGGATCTGAATGACTGTATACACTGCGCCACCATCAATGATGCGAGAAGAGGTAGGGGTAGGAGTCAGGGGTTGCATCAGGGAGTGGTCAACTGATTTGAGCTGGGAGGTGGGGAAGACAGGGTGATGCAGAGAGAAGAAGGTAGTTTGAGAGGGTGGGTGACTGAATTGATGCTGAGAGTGATCTTATAAGGACCAATGTACCAGGGGGTGTGTTTCTTGGACTCAGTATGTAGGTTTAGTTGCTGGATGGCTAGCCAGACATTGTCCCCACTTTTCTAGAGATGGCCAGTGTGGTATTATCAGCGGTGTATGGAACACCGTGGAACTTCCCAAATTGCTGGTTGGCCCCTTCTGTCTGACCTTTGGATTGAGTGTGAGGAGAGGCTGGAGCTGATCAGCCGTTTGAACACTTTCCAAAATTGTGGTTCCCTATAGGAGACAATGTCCTGGTAGAAGCCAGGAAGGTGTACCACATAGTGCAGGAGGAGTTCGGCCACGGCTTTGTTGCTAGGGAGGTTGGACAGGGCAACCAGGTGGACAGCTGTGGAAAACCAATTGATAATGGTCAAAATGGTAGTGGGCAACCCGCTAACAAAGTCCATCGCGATATGCGTCCAGGGACATCGAGGTACCAGGAGGGGTTGAAGATTTCCAGTGGGAGGCTGAGTGCTGCTTTTGGATCAGGTGCATACTGTGCAAGCCAGAATGTAGTCCTACATGTCTTGGTGGACAGAGGGCCACCAAAAGTCTCTCTGGAAAAAGAGGTTAGTATGTTTGATCCCTGTGTAGCAGGACGAGGGGGAAGAATGAACCCACTGTAGCACTTTAGGTTGGCAGACAGACGGGAAGTACAATCGTCCTTGGTGGGTGTTAGCTGGAGTGGGTTTGGTGGCGAGTGCCTCCTGGGTTTTTAGCTCCCTGTTGGAGAGGAGCAAGGATCTTCTCCAGCTGTATCTGTCCAAGGGCTTCTCGGCTTCATGAGGGTGGTGAGAGGAACTGTGACTGAACTGAAGCCTAATAGAAACTGGTGAACCCAAGGAACCCTTGCAGTATTTTCAGACTTGTGGGTAGGGGCCATGAGGCCACTGTGTCCAGTTCAGTGTAGATGGTGGCCCTCGAAAGTGTGTCCAGAGCAGTGCTGGTGAGTGGTATATGATGTTGTTTTTTAATGCCGTATTTGTTGAGCCCCCGATAGTCAGTAAAAAAACAAAGCCCTCCATCTTCACGAAGAACAAACAAGCATCTGCAGCAGAAGTGGAGGGCTCTTTAAGGCCTCTGTGATGTATTCCTCCATAGCTTTGTTTTCCACCGGAATAGTCAAGAACAGATGCCCATGTGGAGGCACTGCACCACGGTATTGCAGAAAAGGTCAAAGGAATGCTGGTAGCGATACATGGGAACTCAAGGAATGAGCACAGAACAGGTGTCTTACATGATCAAGGCAGGATGTTTTACATGGACAGCCATCTTAAATGCCCTTGATTTCAGGTGGGCACTAAGAAATTATCTCCCCTCTTTATTTCCAAATAAGATAATCTTGTTTTGGTCTTTATTTAATTGGAGAAAATTTTGGTACATCCCTTATTGATACATTTGGTACATCCCTTATTGTGTACCTTATTGAGACCCTGACACAATGAATCTATTGGACCAAAGTCACTTGGTGAGAGAGCTAGTTAGATCTGAGTGTCATCTGAGAGTCATAATTTTCAAGAGGGGTTTATCAACTGTGTTTTTTTTTTCAGCAGTTCAGTTAGCCATTCACAATATGCAACGTTGCATATAGTTTAGTTTAGAACTTTAATTCTTCCATGTTTGTATGCTTTCAATCCCACCAGAGGTCAGAGAGTTTAAGAAGCTACATTCAAACATTCAAATATCTCCTTCAGACCATCAAAACAACTCTGACCTGGCACAGACTCCACAAGACCTCCAAAGGTGTGTTGTTATGTAGAGAGGTTTTGAGGATGCAGTCACACAAAATATTTGTGTCTCTGTTGACTTGTGCTGTGTATTTAGCATTGTTAGCCTCATATCTCTAGCATTAAACTAAAGATGTAAAATTTGGAAAATGGACTGATAATCTTCACAAGTTGAGAACTGTGATAATGTAAAGTTTGACAAACTATTGCTTTAAGACTTGTGTGAAGTGTGGTGCTACTGAATGTGTGCTACTACTGAATAACCAATGTTCTTCATTCAGTAGAACTCAGCAATCATACAAGCAAACTCAACAAAAAGTGACCTGGTTCAGTGGTGCCATTCAGTACTTTGAGCATCTGTCTGCATCTCGGACATGGTTTCATACAGTCCTTCATCTTCACCCTGTTGCTCCCCCTTTTGATTTGACCTCTAGGGGGAAAACAGTAAATAAATGTGTGGAAAATGGACATCGTTTTGATTTAACTGTGTATTTGCCCTGTGGACTCTCAGAGATAGACAGTCATTGTTTCGTAAGACTGAGCTGAACTGTGGTGGAGATAAAGGTGGATGGGCTGATTGGACTTTTACATCTATACGTTCTACTGAAGTGATGCAAAGTGGTAGAAATGCTGAATTTCTGACTCAAATTTACGATACTTACTGTTGATGGTTCTTCTCCATGCATAGTCAAATAAATATTTTCAGGTCTGCGTTGCTCTGAACCAGTTTTACTTTTGTATCCTGAAAAACGATGTAAGATGTAAAAAGGTGTGAGTTCAATAGTACCTAATACAGGTCAGTCATGGCATCATAGTATCTTTTGACATCATAATATAATTTTTCCATAATGTTTTGGTCAAATTCAGCAAATTACTCACTTTGTATGAGTTTGCACAGAATTACTGCAGCACTGGCCACTGCAAGCGTCATCAGTGTTATAAGTACTACCAGGATTACCAGAGACTTAGCTGCTTTGTTCTCAGGATCTCTATAAAAGAACACAGTTAATGCACCCAATTCTTTTCAGACTTGCTTTCTATATTATACTTTATAACTAAGAGGCTAGAGTTCAGAGTGGTTTATTGTGATGGGCTCTATTTAAGAGAAGCTTACCAAACTGCTTACGATGGAGGTGAAAGGAACCAGACGTCCAAAGAAATGAATGTCTCAAAAAGCTATTATAACTTTATAAAAGTTATTACAAAAAATTATTATAGAGGCTTTGTTGATGCCTCAGACATTGTTTTATGGTAGTCTTGAGATTAGTTTTAGCTGAAAAAATATATTTTTGAACTCGCATGGGAGCTGTGAGGAAAACTAATATCTTAATAAAACCCTCATTTTATATTTTGCACAAGTTTAGCATTTATAACCAATAATACATTCAGATATGTATATCATTTTTGGACAGTGAATAAAATCACTACAACTGCCTTGAGGACATCGAGACCCCTGGTTCCTACTGCCCTCCCCTGTAAAGAGTCAGTAAGTTAATCCACATGGGACCATGTCCAATCTCACCACTCTAGAAAGAATTATTGATTTCCCATTAAGTCACAACTCAAAGGAAGTCACATCGTCCAACAGACTCTCATAACCCCAAACATTTTAAAGGAAAACAGTATGTACAGTGATGCAGTTCTCCATAAGTGCTGGGACCTGATGTTTTGACTTGGAATGATGGCAGATTGATTTATTTTCTGTATTTGTGTATTTTTGACTCTGGGTCCCGAGAACTCCCAGAGGAATAGTACCATCAAAGAACCCTGGTGGGTTACCTATGGATCCTTATACTGTCTGGTTCTTTGAACTGCCATGTTGTAAAATAAAACAAAAAAAAAAAATCTAGACTTTCTATGATGTCCACTTTGTTTGCTATGTGTTCACCATTTGTAAACAAATTTTATTTAAGTGATCGATGTTTTGTTTTTTACTAAAAATACTTTACTTAAAATCTCAATGTTGTATTTTTTTTTCAAGAAAATGTTGGAGGTTCGGAACCCACACTTTCTACCATTGTGTCCTTGAGCAAAACACTAAACCCTCAGTTGCTCCAGGGGAACTGTCCCTGTAACTAATGATCGCTCTGGATAAGTGTGTCTGTAAACGTAAGAAGCCCCATGGAGTGGAATTCTATACTTTTCTATATGTATTTAACTCTTCTTTTCAAGAGAGGGACTGAGGTCAATTGACTTTATCTTATCTCTATCTACTGCAATATCATTGTTGAATAGACTTTTTAAACTGGTCAGACGGAAGAAATACATTCTTGTTATCTGTATTAGCCTCACTGCTACAGATTCAGACACTAAACATGTTGGATGGTTAACTGCATTTGGAGAAAGGGTAAAACTTAATTAAACGTACTTCTGGCCCTCACTTTAACACTAAAGCATGTAGTGGACTGAAGAGAACAGTACCTTACCCATCTGGGTTGCATGTTGTTGAGTGTAGAGATGAATTGTGAAGGGATGAATTATGAAAGAATACATTTTTTATCACAGAGATGTGAACAGGCATCTGCAGTTCCCCCGCTGAACAATAGTACCATCCTGCGTCCTCCATCCTCAGGTCATTCATGGTAACTAGGAAAATGTCAGCTGAGTCAATCAGCTTAAATTTGGCGTCTTCTGTGTTTTTCATCAAACACCAGCCGCCAAGTTTGCACCACTTTCTTGGTTCCTTATTGTGATGATGGCAGTAAATGGATACATTACTGCCCTGAAAGCCTGTCACCATCTGATCCTCCACATAAAGTTCAGGAAAAGCTGAAGATAGAGATAGACACAGTCAAACAAAGGAAAGACAAATCTGTTAGTTTATTTGTTGCAACACACAAGACTAAAACTAGTGGAGACATTATTTTAACATCATAAACTCACCGTTTGAGACTTGTAGTCAAAACTGTTTTCCATAATCAGTATTCTGGGGGATTTCAATACAGCACCAGTAATAACCGGAATCAGAAATCCATATGTTCTTCATAGTTACTGTGAATGTTGTCTGGGTTTTGTCATCTGAGATAGACACTGTTTTGTGTTTATTTCTCTGGTCAGAAAACTCAGTGTATCCACAAAACATCCAAGTTTGTCCAGAACATAAGTACTTTAAATAATGGGTCAATACAGGATCGTATGAACAAGGGATTTTAATGGACTTTCCTTCTTGTACAGGTACTGTTCCAACTGTGAGGATGTCCTCAGTATCTGAAGAGAAAGACACAGCAGATTAAACTGAAGTGAAACCTTTAACTGTAACCCACTCTCATGATTTGTTAGTTTTGAGTTCAGGATGGGTGCCTGAATCATTATATTACAGTGTTCATATAAACAGATTATATGAATTATATTCAGTTTTCCTTAAAAAGTTTCCCAACGGCATTTGGGAGCCTTTTTTTTTAAATATATGTTACTGACCAGAAGCAGCCTGAGCTTTGAGTCGGACATTCTGTGGCACATACTGACTGAGTCCTGAAAAACGATTAAAATAAATGAATAAATGAATAAATTGTACAATAAAAACAGCCACACAATGGCCACATTTCACTTACCTGAATGGTTTATTGTGATGAAAATGAATAGAAGGCATAAAAGCATCATGATAGGAGCGTGAGAAAAGTGCGACGTTTTCTGCTTCCTTTTTTACAGTTTTGCCCCCATCCCCTCCACTAAACAACCCCCACCCCTCCCACCCCACGTTGGGTGGTACTGCAAAAACTGTGATTATTATCATGATCAGATAATAATGAACAAAACAATGTGGTGTTTGTAGTCTAATATGAAGTCTTATGATTCAAACAAGTGCCCTGCTACTGTATGCCAGCTGTGATATGCAGTACAGGTGAACATGAACAAGCATTTCATAGCATTGTCCAATACTTCGTGAAACAACAGAAAGTAAAAAAACAGCTTGAGTATCTGCACTTTGGTTTCTTTTACAAGTGTGTCTCAGATCAGTTGTTTTCCTGTACAGACCCTGAAGGGCAGATGTTAGGTTTAAGGAAGCTTTTAGTTAGTTTTTAGTTGTTTGCCATTTTTTCTCTGAATGAATCAACTGTTCATTCGTGGTTTAGATTTGAAAGAGATGATTAAACACATGTAACCGAATCATAAGTTGTGTCATATATACATACAGTTCTGGGGAGAAAAAAATATGCATTGTTGTGCAGTTTTTAATTTAAATTAGTGTCATATTACCTGTAGAGATATGAGGAAATGCCTCTCTATTACTAGTATGTTGTTATTTCTTCATACAATGACAAGGAGGAAACTGTTCAGAGTTTGACAAGAATTCACAACTGATACTAATGTCAGTGTTTCCTGTGGATTTGAAAAGCTATGTGTTCATTTGGTTCTACCATTTACTCTCTCCAGAACCTCCAGGGTCCTCGATCCTCTCCTCTGGACTCTCCTCTCCAGTTCACTCTATACATTTTTAAAGGGGTTTATGTCGGGGGACTTTGTTTAGGTTTACTGTATTCTCTTCTTGGAAGACCCAGTTTTACCTTTTAATCAAAAAATTAAATAAAAAGATCTCCTGGTACATCAAGGAATCCATGGTGCCATGTTACCAAAACTTCAATTCTGTTAATCTGATCATGTCAAAGTTTCAGTAGCATTTAGCAAACTGCTGATATTTGTGGTTTGCTACAAAAAATTCTACTAAATGTTTTGCAGATATTTTGAAGATTCTTTTTGGAGATTGGGTGTGTTGCTAATTAACCACTATGTTAACCTCCAATGATTATGTAGAGTTGGAGAAGATGCCAAATGTAGATCAGGACCACCACTGCACTAGTTCAAATTTTATTAAAACATCTATAGCAAATGTACATTTTTGTGGGGACACCATCATAATAGCTACCATACAAAAGCATATGACTAAATTAAACAGAGTGAATAAATGTATTTTTTGCACAAGCACTGTGTCTCCTTTTAATGCAAAATTTAACACAAAGAAAGAAAGACATGAGATAAATAATATTGAAAACAAACAAAAAACAAAACAAAACTGTTGTCTCTGTTGTTAAACACAGGCTGGTTTTGAAGATCAGACAGTAGGTGCAGCTGGGGTCAGGACATGCTCCTCATGCAGGATACTGCCTCCATCTGGACAGGCAGAAAAGTGCAGGTTTTAGCTTTGATTATTATCGCTGTCAGAAAAAAGTTGCACCATTTTTTTCCTGATTTTCAGCTGAACAAAATGTTTTGTTTACATTTTCAACAAAGTAGAGATTATTTGTGTTTGTGTGTTCATATTAAATTAACCCCAGTAGAGACAAAAAGTGAAAGCAAAATGTGCTGTGAAACACACCAGCGACAAAACGAAGACTGATAAACACCTTGAAACCCATGCATTTAATACACAATACATGCACATCTTACATATTTAAACAGTGTACAGACAGAAATAATGAACAGATTAATAATTAGTTAACCCCGTCTCCACCCAGGGCAAAGAGCTGAGTCTCCTGATGCAGGAGGACAGTGGGGTCTGCAGCAATTTCCTCTGTCTGTTTGATCATTATCTCCTCAAAGACCTCCTGCAGTGAACTATAAGTGCCTTCTATAATTATGCTGTAGGTTTTTGTTGCAGCTTGTTTAATGTGCCTAGTGTTTGCTTCTTTATTCTTACAGTATGTTGTTTCATCCACTGTCCAGTTGTAGAAATCTGTAGAAAATTTGTCTCATATAAAAAATACAGTGATCCTCTCTCTGAAGCATCAAAGATAAACAAACATTGTAGGAATTACAGCATAAGCTTTAATAGGCGAAATATCAGAATCAGAAAAATGTATTGATCCCAGTGGAAACTGCTTAACCATTTAATGAATCTATTCATCCAGACTTTAGAATTACAGCTATTTTTCCTTCTCGTTCTGCTTCCTCATTCTATATTAAAATTCAGTTTACTCTAATAGACTCTATTATAGGCATAATCAGGGGTTGACACAAGTGGTACGCAAGTGCATTGGCGTAAGTGGTACGCAAATACGCGCCAGTTTTCAGTCTTCACAGCACAAATAACCCCCCAGAACCACAAGACATAGACCCCTTGGCAAAATCAATGGGGGTGTGAGGCAGGATGAATCCCAGATTTAATAAATAAACAGAAACATTAAAAAAGGATTCATTTGTAAATACAAAGACAAGGGCAAGGCACATTACCACAGCCTGAAACAAAGTGTATTTATATCAACAAGGCTAAGGCCAAAATAACAGCAATAGACTCCCATTGACAACAGACACATGACAAATGTAAACGACAGTCAAAAGCATCTGCATTCCACAGTTACAGTAAAAGGTAAAACCTACAAGCCCTCAATGCATTTACAGACTTCTCTCAGTAGAAAAACATTAGTTTCCAGTTCCAGTTTCAAGTCAGAACCTCTACTTCTGTCCACACTTCATTTCTATTCTTCCATGTTTGTATTCCCTCAATCCCAGCAGAGCTACTTTACTTTTTACTTGTACAATCACTTAATGCTAAGGTTAATACTTGTGTTGTGCTGATTTACTTAGGCTTTATTTCAATGTATCTGTGCTTTTATTTTCTTACATCTCTTATGACTAAAACTGTCATACAGCACCCTGCCCATTTATTGTGAACAATATACTGTAATATAATATAAAATAATTCTTTTTTTTTGGAAATAATACAAAATCTCACACTAAGAAATATATTTTTTTACATGGAATCATGTGTGACACAATTATTGACACCCCAGCTGTTAATATTTTGTAAACCCCCTTTTGCCAATTGGACAGCACTTCGTCTCCAGTAACATTTCACAACGTTGGAGAATAAAAAAAGAGGGATCTTGGACCATTAGTCTTTGCACAATCTCTCTATATTGTCTATGATTCCTGTTTTATGCACTCTCTTCTTCAGCTCAATCCCCAGGTTTTCTATGGGGTTTAGGTCTGGGACTGAGATGGCCTTGGTGGAAGGTTGATTTTGTGTCTGGTGAATCATTTCTGTGTTGATTTGGCCATATGTTTTTGATCATTATCCTGCTGAAACGCCTCATTTTCAGTTTTCTGGCAGAGGTCACCAGATTTTTTTTTTTAAATGTCCTTGTATTGCAAAGAATTCATGATGGAGATATGGAGATATCTATATATATGCACTAAGCAGACACGGCATTTTAATAAACTACCTGTGCACTTTCAAAGTTCACAATGTATCATTTTAAATGTCAAGGCCCACAGAATTCTAGAAACGAAGTGTGGAGCTACCTTGAGTCTTGTTAATGGTGTAAAAATAGTGATTCATCTGCACTGGCTACGTGATGCTCCAATCAGCCTTGAGGTTGGCATCGGCTAAAAGCGTCGTGTTTCGGAATGCGGGGGCGAATAAAGGTGGGCTACTCCACAAAATTTGTGGATACACTTCAGGTCCTTTTCACACCAAACTTCTCCTTTAAGAGAGGTTTTAAAGATGTAGTCACATAAGATATTTGTCTTTGTTGATAGTGTTTTTGTGTCTCTGTTGAATGTGTATTTGCATTGTTAGCCTCTTTAGTTTAATATCTCCAGCATTAAACTAAAGAAGTATAATCAGGGAAATGCATCAGCTTCATAAATTGAGAACAGCATGATGGTTTGACAAACTATTGCTTTAAGGCTTGTGAAGTAGTCAAAGACAATATGTACTGCTACTGAGTAACCAATGTTCTTCACTCAGTAAAACTCAGCAATCATTATTAACAATGAACTCAACAAAATGTGGTGCCACGCAGTACCTTAAGCAACTGTCCTCATCTTGGACATGGTTTCATACAGTCCTTCATCTTCATACTGTTGATCTTCTCTTTGCTTTGACTTCTAGGGGGGAAACAGTAAATTAATGTGAGACAATTGTGTAAAAGTGATCCATTGCTTTGGTTTAATCCATCGCTTTGGTATATTTGCCCTGAGGACTCTCAGAGATAGCAGACAGCAATTGTTTCATGAGAGTTGAACTGTGGTTGATGGTGATGGAGGTGGGTGGGCAGATGGTAGATGTATGAGTTCTACTGAAGTGATGCAAAGTGACACAAAGGCTACACTGATGTCAAAGTGATCCGAGCTGCAGAACGCTGCTGCAGGACTGTTCTCCCTTCCCTACAGGACATTTACATCAGGAGATGTCGGT
>JBBJLR010014597.1:0-13507 GCA_037577145.1 Brachypetersius gabonensis
TACACTACTGCGTTACAGCAAAAAGTAATAAGTTACTGTAATACATTACTTTTGTAACGCATTACTCCCAACACTGCTCAGGTGTGAGGAGCTGTGGCCCCTACCCCAAATAAACTCTTACTGGTGATTCTGCCTCTCCTACCACATCTCCTTTGTAGGAGTCTAGACCTCACTTTTGATCCTGGTGGTACGTAACTGGAAGAGCTTAATTGTGACAGCAGAGAGGTGGAGATATAATTTTTCCAGCCAGCTTGTTATAGGTGCTCCTTCCCTGATGTTGAACAGCTGGAGCTTGTCTAGGGTGGAGCACCTGCAGCAAGTCTCTCTGGTGTGAGGAGAGGACTCTGGCCACAGAGCCACATTAGTATTATGTACAATATTCACTTGCACTGATGTGTGTTTATGCCTGTTTTATTCCCAGGGATACAGAGACATATTAAAATGGGCATGTAGAACATAATTACCAGTTTTGGCCTGTTTCTAGTGAATACATTTACATTTACATTTACGATATTTGGCTGACGCTCTTATCCAGAGCGACGTACATCAGTGCTTAAGAAGTCCACGACTGTTTCTTACCTGGAAAACAGCTTAAATGCGAGTCAACTATTTAACCAACATACTGCAATCAGAGCATCTATACAACAACTATCAAGTAATAATTGGCCAACACCCAACCCAGCAAGACATACACTATAGAGAAAAACAATGCAAGTCATAAAGAAAACAAGGGAATTTTTTTTTTTTTTTAATAACGAGTGTAATAACGAATAAACCAAACAAATGTGATAAATTCATGTCAAAGAGGAAAAAAAATAACATTTGGAACACTGGGCTACTGGATGTCATGTCATCTGAAGGGGAGAGATACAGCAGCACACTACAAAGTTCCAGAGAGACCGTTTATTTGTAACACAAGCACTTAACACAACTGCACAGGACCCCTGTGGTGTCACTTCCAGGGAGTCTTCCCACTCCTTGGTACTTCTTCAGTTCTTTTACTTTACAAAGGTCCACCTCCGTCACACCGCGACCCGTCACTCCTGTTTGGTACACAGAAAGGAGAGAGAGAGGGAGAGAGCTCAAGATGGAACACACGGTCAGGAAAACGTGCCACTCGTCTTTCGACAGCCGCTTCTCTCTGCTGTGAAGCTGTCTGCTTTCATTTCTTGTGGCATCTCCTAGACAGGAAGAGCTACAGCATATGGTTTCTTTTACTCTGTTTCAGTTTCACCTTCCCCGCAGCTCACACACTCAGACACACAAAGATGTTGGATGTCGGTGACCAGGCCCTGTGACTCTGATTCAGCCAGGATTTAAACTTACACTCGGCCAATCACACGTCGCACTCACTCAGCTCCTAACGAGCCCAGCTGTTTCCATTCATCCACTCACTCCACACACACACACCGCTCTAACCACACACACCTGCTGACAGTCTTTCTCACACTGAGTTAGTTTGAGTTAGTACGTACTACTCTACCGTCAAAATAGTACGTTCAATGATGGTAGTATGAATGGAATTCGGCCGGATTCGAATACTATGAATTCGGACATACTACTCGCCTCGCATACTGCTTTTCACATACAATATAGTATGGAAGTATGCGATTTCGGACGCAGCTCTCGTATCCAGAGCCCTGCCCTAATACTCAGGTGACCTGCTTCTCCTCTGACGAGCCGAAGGTTTCCCAGACGTCACACTGGAGTACTGGAGTTTGGCTTTAAAATGAATTCAGGATAAACTAAAAGTGGGTAGCGTGAATGTCTATATCTTACTCTGAAAGGCTCATTAGTGTGCAGAGAGGGCATTTATCTTAGTAAACAGTCCAGAGCCAGATCCAGTTTAAATTTTGCATGAGAGGTGAGATTTTGAGAGCTAGATTGATATAAGTGCAATTTACATCATATAGACTGCCTCCATAGTCTCTAAACCTGCATACATCTCATTATGTCTGTGTACCTACGTTCACTGGTCATTCTCTCATTTTTATTAGTGATTTATAATAATTTCAGGATTGTTGTGAGTGTTGGCAGCTGTTTAAATGTCTGATAAATTATTTTACAGTATTGTGCTCCAGAAGAGCATTATGTTGAGGAGATATTGGGTCATTGTGCTACAATGTCTGCATTTTATCCATTTTATTGAATTTGAAACCCTAAAGGGACGTTATATTCCTCTGTTATATTAAAGTTAGTGTTTCTATGTTTAGTTTTCAGCACCCATGCTGTCATCAGCATATATGTACATGAAAAATATGACATATGACCTTAATACATGCTCCAGCTGATTAAGGCCTCTAGGCTGGTGTCATCCCATCCCATAGCTCCATCTGTGTTCTGTATCAGTGCTTAGGATTACCTTACTACACTTTTTGGATTTGTCGTGACAGTAAGACACAGTTATTGAATAGTAAAGATTTTTAATCTTTATTGAAAACAGTGCAAATCATAGAATCAACCATAAAGATTGTAACAGTACTGAGGTGTAATTAAACCCTGACACGGTTATGTCAGTATAAATATTTGTAACATTATTGGACTGCTCAGATTATTAATGAATGTAAAAAGTGTAAAATGACAAAACTGCTAATGTAATAAATTATGCAAAAATAAGTTACCTTGAATTAATAAATATGCATAAAATACTGAAAGATCCTCTAAGATCCTCTAGAATATGGTGACATCACGAGTGCACATTTAATATGTAATACGTAAATCTCTAACACTGGAAAGGCAGTATACGTCAGGTAGCATGTTGCCTGGCTCACACACCCACACAGTGCCTCAAGTTACTGAAATAAGTGAAAACCTTTGAAGTCCTATAAGGTTCCACCGCAGTTTCTCTCGCTGTTCAATAGCAGGTGACACCAACCTTGTGATGCCTGATGCCCAAGAGGCATCATTCAGATCCAAGGCACTGTTCTCTTTGTCTTGATCTTTTTCCGTGATGATGTTTTCTCAGTTAGGCGGAAGTCTAAAGTCAAAATCCTGGACTGTCAAACGAGGTAGGATTGATTGTGCTGTGAGTCTGTTCTTGCTGCGTGACTTTGTAGCCACGGCTTCATGCTTCATGAAATCCCAGCCGTTGGATTGTGACGGATAATTAATTTGTAGTAGTATGATCATTCTTAGTTCTAATTAACTTGCATCTCAAATGTAGCACATAAACATATGCCACAGTTTATGTACTGTGTGTGTGTGTGTGTGTGTGTGTGTGTGTGTGTGTGTGTGTGTGTGTGTGTGTGTGTATGTTTAATTAATGGTGAGAAAGCTTGGGATATTTGTTGTGCCATATTTTTTTATCTACATAGAGGCTGATGCAGTTGAGTACTGTCTGGAAATCTCCCAGTGCGTTCCACAGCTCATCTGGTCTCAGCTGCAAAAGACAGAAACACACAGTTATTCATGCATCTCCACTAACGCAGGCCTTTATTATGATCTGTGCATTCTATGCTGCATGTCGTGGATTCCATGAAGGGTGGGTGTCCAGTACAGTCTAATGATTTCCCTGCTCCAGCACACCAGATTTAGTAAATTTATACCAAAAGGGGATCTTTTACATCACTTACTTAGAAGCATAACACATTATAGCTGTGACATTGACCCACATTAGGGCGCCAACATGGTTGAGCTAAATAATATGTAAAGCGTAAAGCCAATAGTGAGTAAACAGACAAATAACTTTTTTTTTTTAATTATTATTTAATTATATTGTTATTATTATCATTTTTATTATTTTTATTATTGTTGTTGTCTATCGTTTTCATATGCATTGGGATGGGTGGTGGGGTTTAATATTTAGTTGGGTTTTACCGCTGCCCATATAAGCTAAATTACATCCCTGATAACTTTACAAATAACTTACAAGGCAAGTCACTATAAAACGCATGTTTCAAAAATAATGGAAGGACCTTTCATACCTGTTTGAAGTTTTCTTCCATGTCCTTCAATTTCTCCTGTATTTTGGGAGCAATTGTTGCTTGATTGTGGTCCTTCTAAGGGAGCAGCACATAAGACATTATTAATTATAATAATACACACAGTGCTATCTCTGCATATATGTGAGTGCATCTTGTATGTGTTGCCACGGGTTCATTTGGCTCAAGTATAAGATAATGAACCAAGCACATAATAACCTGCTGATTCCTACAGCTTATGACTCTTTGACTGGCTGCATTACACTTGTGCCACCTTGCAGAGGAAATCAGGTACTCACACAATATTCCATGTTGTGTTTGAGTCTCATAAAGGCATGTGTGAACCTATCAGGGTCCTTCACATCACTGTTCCACAGCTTCTTGAAGACTTGATCCTCATAGATTCCCAGAATCTTGTTGAGCCCAGCAACATTCAGCGTCTTCTGCTCAGGACAATAGACATCAAGATTTCACATCAGTGCACTGCCACTACATTTGATAACATATTGATTCATGCAACCATCTCACTAAGCCCTTAATTGTGAAGTCTATTCTCACTCCTATAACTGAATAATAAGGCAAACATCTAACATCAGTTATATTGTCAGTCTTAGTAAATTAAATTACACTTAAACTTCAACAAAAACTAAAATATATAGACATTAAATTAAATACTTAAGATGTTATGCTTACCTTCATAAAGAATCTGGGCACATATCTCTGATGTCTGCTCTGGCCTTTGTTGACATTCTAGAGGAAGTAAAGATCATTAGTCATGAATCATGTTGGACTTTCTTTCACCTCTCTCTCACCTTTTTCATCTACTTATCACTATCCTTTCCCCATACTTACAGGCACAGCTCTGATGATGTCCTTTAAAGTGCGCAGCATGTCCTTGATCATCTGTGGATTGATGCGCCTGACCAGACAGTCCACCTGCTCGTACCTCTTCCTCTTCAGAGCTGGGCAGGAGCGGATGAGAGCTGCCAGGGACAGGAGAGTCAGGATCGTCCAGCGCATCGTGGCAGAGCAGAGCGGAGCAGAATTTACGTGAGACCAGTGTGGCCAGCACACAGTGAGGTGTGTGGGGCAGGTGATGTTTCATGTCTTTTATAGGCTCAGCCTCTGGGGCCTGAAGAATTCCCTCAGCACGGTGTCTCTGTGCTGCGCCCCTGCCGGCCACATGCTCTTAACTGAAGCGAGAGAATATAGGTTAATCTGAGTGCACACTTACGCTCCTGTGCAGCCCACATTTCCTGCACATAATACAGCTCTGATCATGTACTGGAAAAGAATTAGTAAACTGTTTAAAAAAGAACATGCAACGCAACTACGCATGTTTTTTTAGCTTTACATACACACACACACACACACACACACAGACACACACACAATCATACATAAGTGTATATATATATGTATGTGCTTGTGTGTGTGTGTGAATGTGTGTATGTATATACAAAGCAATATACGTGTCTATACTTTATTTTATTATTTATACGTATTATATATTTCTATATAATATGCATACATTTAGATTTAGGTTTTAAGATGTAGCACAGAAACAAGAAAAGTACCGAATTCTAAATGTGATGGAATGTGTTCTCTGTAAACCAGTTAAAGCAAAATAATTGTGATATTATGTAGAATTTGTACATTTAAAAAAAACGGGCTAATCTATATTCTAGTGGTGGTCAAGATATGGAGAAAGTATATTAGCGAGATACTTCAAGACATTTTCAGGAGACACTCTAGGTCACACTATGTATTTTTTCTGACCATCTGACTAGTTGTCCTTTAGAACAAATATCAGAGGTTCTACTCCATAACCACACGACCAGAAAAACATATTGAGACGTTTTTGTGATGTAATTACGTTCTCTACTGTATACCAGTAAATACACGTAGATTTTTCCAGTGTGCAAGCTCTACTTAACGTGCAAAATGTTTGAGCGCTTGTGGCCGGAGCTCTTTTACTGTACAACATACAGTAGCTACGTCTGATGACATGATATGGAACAGTGAAATTTTGCTGAGTGCAGAGATTTCTGCTTTAGAGATTTGGGTGTCAGGAATCGTGCTACTGACTCACCCCTTTATTGTGGGACAGTTGTGTGTGTTTTTTGAAGATAGCTACATCTGCATGTGTGAAACCCTACTCCATTCTGGCTCTGCCCATTTAAACTCACTGACATTTAATGAAACATTCAGCCAAATGATTGTGTAATCCAACTTCTGCCATCTTCCTAAATCAGGTCACCCACCCACCAGACTGAATTCAGAGCTGACCCAGATAGACAAGTTACCGACAGGGTTCCAACAAGAACCTCCTTGCAAAGACGCGTGTTTGTCAGAGTATGAGTCAGTGGGGCATGAGAGGAGCACTCACTTCAGCAGTCTTGGTGTCAGGGTACTTGACGGTGGGCCTAGTGGTCATGGTTTAGTGCTCGACCGCTCAGAGACCATGGGTAAAACACACGTGACTGCTGGGATTTGAAGATCACACAATTCAAACATTTAAGAGAGCTGAGTAGTTCATTTTTCACGAAACGTGCACTTATAAAAGTACAGCATGAAATCACCATGCTTATGATGCTATTTTTTTCCATTTGTGCAAAAACCAATGAGGTCGTCTGACTTACAAATAGAAACTATGTCAACATTAAGCAAAATGCAAAAGTTTGGCACCAAAGCACACATCCTCTACGACACACTTCTGCACATGTGAAATACTGTTTATTTGAGGAAACCAATAAAAGGTGGTGTGTGCAAAATCTGTTATGGAACATCCTTCTAGAAATGATAATAAAAGTTCAATAAAGATCATTGAAACATGTCATTTACATGGTATTCAAACTCATGACTGCATATTGTTTTTCTCTTACTGAATGGGAATACTGTAGGCTGCATTATGCCACACCAAACCTATCCCTGTATCAGCGGCTCTTTCCTGCAAGTCCATGAAAATATGTTCAAAGTTCCTGTTCACGGAGGTTTTTGTTTATTCTATAGGTGGTAGAAAACGTCAGAGGAAATTTTGGGGGAGGCGTCCTCAGAAGCCACCAAGGAAAGAGCCATTATCACTCTGAGTCTGTTTAGAGACAGTGTCCCTCCCATACTCAGTATGATGTAACAGAAGAAATGCTGCACTGGTTCCGGTGCCTGGAAAACCTGATTTTAACCAGTAGCAGTAAGCTTTACCTGCAGGGTGGGGCCAACAGCCACTAAAAATACCACTGAACTCACTTCTAACAAAGTTATAATCTAAAATTAGCCAAATATTTCACCCTCTAGATAAGACTACAGGTTAGACCAACAAGTTGCATGAGGGGGATTTGGAAACTCTTCCACTTCTTGACTGCTTTCATTACTGTGACTTTCCTTTCATCACTCTGGACTTTCTCACTCTCACATAAACCAGGAAGTTTACTTAGCTCAGGTGTCAAGCATGGCGTTGGCTTTCTCTTTTCGGAATGGAAGGCATCCAATCTGTTGCAGCTCTATTGTCCCCCGTGTGTAAACAAGGAATTGTACTTCCACTGATCTGCGCCTCACTGGCTCACAGACCAATATATACATGTAGACCAGTAGGGGTCTATCAGGGGTCACCAGCCTTTCTGAAACTGAGAGCTATTTCACAGGTGCTGAGCCACACGAAGGGCTCCCAGTTTAATACACTGGAACAGAGTTTACCTACACTTATCTAAACTAAACGTATAATAAATCAAATGCTTTTTTTAGATATTGTCGTTTTCAGATCTATATAAATGCAAATGTGATTGAAGAAGAATAGCAACAGGATCAAATACAATGTTAGACTCTGCTCAAAAACCTTTCAAAGTTTGCTTGATAAAGCTGAAAATCTTTTCAAACAAAAGCAGTACTTGGCTAATTGATGACCCCCCACTAGTTTTATTGCTATTACACACATAAAAACTAAAAGAATGTCTTATAAATGTAAAAAAATTTTTTTTACCGCAATACCACACGCATGTCTGACCTGTGTGGAGGCAGTGGACGTACGTCAGACTCACTCATTACTGGCGTTTTGAACATGTGAAACTAAACACAACGATGAAGAGCAACCTCAGAAAAAGAGCTTCACTACTCCAAAACTCACTGTTTCGTTCTGAATCCTGCAGAGACCGGGCTGCTCGCAATGCACATTCAATATGAGATCATTTTCCAAATGCCTAATAATAATAAAATAAGAGTATTTTGTACACTTGAAACATGTAATTGAGACCCAGTTTAGAATATTTTACTGTGAAATATCATCAAACTGTTACGTCGAGGTGAGCATGACACTGCCTCAGCCTTGCTGGCCAGAAGAGCCTGGTTTACTTCCCCATATGGACCAAAGTCAAATGGAGCGAAGTCAAAGCAGGACAAATGACTTTCCCTTTCATTTATGTCTCTCCTGGAAGACGGATTTAAAGCAAGAGAGCACAATTCATCTGCATGGTCTCACCAAGTCACTCTTTGAACACATGGATACTTGCTTTGCAGACTTTGCAGAGTCATGCCATTTATAAGACAGTCTTGTCCTTAAGGGAAGGAAGACCACTCTTGGTGGATCATAAATGTTGATCACTTTGTTTTGCCGACTGAATGTTTCCCGAAATTTCCAGGAACTTCCAGGTCTGAATAGAAGGCTTATGTAGTTCATAAACTTCATAAAGTTCACTAGACTATAAATAAAATAAAAAAACAGGCTTACAGTTCCTTGTTCCTGAAGCACAAGCACACAAAAGCATCTCATAAAGGGCTATAATGTTGCCTCAGCGTGTAAATATTTTCCTCCTGCTGGATTTTATAATGGATAATTTCATGTTATTTTTCTCAGTAGCCCCAATACAGCAGCGATAGCTCCAAAAGACACATCACACTGCTCTCATTAAGCACTGTCACTTATGGTGTGTAAAAGTTTTGACACACTTACATAGTTTCCGCTTGCTTTCCTCAGGACCAAGACGAAGGTCAGAAAGAGAATGCCTGAATGAATGCAGTCTATGGAAGTCAAACATTGTTGTGCTTTTAATTGTTATAGATTGTGATATGATAATAATCCGTGGAAAGTAATAACCTGTCCAGACGTATCTAATATGACATCTGCAGGCCCAGTGAAGTTAATAACCCTTGAAATAACACATATCTGACTCCAGTTCACTTTAGAATAGGTGTTACAGACATAAGGGCTTATTTAGTATGGGGTTAGATTTGTAATGTGAGATTTTAATTTAAGACTTGTAAGTCGATATTTTGCAAAATGAAAGTGGTCAAATAAAAAACCCCAGCCTCACATCCGCATTGTTATACAAACGAAAAGACATCAGATTTTTTAAATGCTTTTATTGAGTCTCTGACAAACCAGTGCCAATATGCAAATAAATAAATATAAAATATCTATCTCGTCAATAACATTCAAGTCATTTGTAGAAATCCATTTTTAAATAAAGCAATATCAAAGAACACTTTTTTGTAATTAAATATAAAAGAGACTTTAAAAAATGCTTTTATAATGCATTTACATTCCAGTGCCCTGGCTTTGGACTTGCATTCCAAGCCAGTTCATGTTTGTGGCCGCATGTGTGACCTTACAATGTCGTGCAACAGCACAGATCACACACTGTGTGAGTGTACTGTCCATACAAACATCACTTATTAATGATAGTACAATAAATACAGGAAATAAATACCACCTTAATAAATAGCAAGTTGCATATTAAATAAGAAAACAGCAAGGCTTCAAAAACACTTCAGATCAGAAACAAGAGGGAGCGTGCCGACCGGTCAGCGGCTCTTCAGAGCTTCAGGCTTGGGGTCTGCAGCTCTCGTAGAGGTAGTGGAAGAGAATGTCGATCTCACCGATGGCTTTGTTGTGAGCTGTAGAGTCGCTCTGAAAGAAGAGAGCGACGAACATGGTTAATTCATTACAATCTCACACTGAAACACAAAGCTTGTTATTCTGCAACACTTACAATACAGTGAAAATCATATAGATTCAACACAGTTACGAGTGAGGAGTAATTCATCTGAAGACCTATTATTTAGTTTCATTAATATCAAGTAGATCAATATGCAAGTCGAGAACTGAAGCATGGACTGCTCCTCCGTTTGCCACATCGGTAACACAAGGCCGATTATCAGGACCTCACTTTCTACCGTGCTTCTACCGGTCAACACCCCTTAAACAGACACAAGTATACAGACGACAGACTTCCGAATCTGCCCTTTGACTAAGCCAACTGTTCTCCTAATAAAGCTCATTATTATGTGATCCTATCAACCGTTCAATGCGGACTGAGATCAGGCTGAATAGTACGAGGTTATCATTTTTACATTTGTTCAAGCATATTTACCTTGTACATGTCTCCAGCCCTTTCCAGGTTCTTCGTGAAGGCAATAAAGTGCTCCATTCCCACCGTGCTGGAGCTCTGCAAAAAAAAAAAAAAACAGCAGAAAGATGATTAATGAGAGCCTGCTTTTGGTGTGAGAGGCCTGTTGACCAAAATGAGTCCATGCACTGTGGCTACTTACGCAGTGCGACTCCAGGTCCTGGGCCACCCTGTGCAGGTCGGGCCTGACCAGGTGCAGCCGAGAGTAGCTGCCGGTGACGTGGTGAAGGATGTGGTTCAGATAATGCTTCAGAATTTTGACGTTAGGGCAGCACATTTGCCCATCCTAAGAAAAACACACATGCAATTAGATGCAGTGGAAGCCACACACACCTATGCACAATCATACAGTTATGCATGTATATGCATCTATGTTGTGCAATATAATCTACACACACACACATGCTGGTTTACAGTTATGCATTTACATGCATATATGAAAGCTATTTGATCTTTACACTCATACACATACCTGCAGCTTCTCGTTGGGGATTACTGGGATGAGACGGGTCTCGTGATCTCTGTCTCGTTCCTGCGCCTGCATGCACAAAAGACACACTGGTGAACACACACTCTCTGAAACTCTGGATTTTAGAGCAATTTTGAGCACGCGCAATGCCCCCAAACCCCCTCAACCACCACTCCCCTCTGACTTACATCTTTGGTCATCACTCTCAGGTTGTTCCAGGTGGCCCCGCTGTCCAGAGGTGGGGAGCGCGGGGGGAGACGCAACGGGCGCGGGCTTGCGGCGCACAGAGCGAAGAGCGAGAGGAGCACGAGCAGGATCTTCATGGTGTCCACGTGGCTTCTGTGCGTCAGGTTTGGGATGTAGTTCTTCTTTTGTTTAATATATTTTTGGATGTGCTCTGGTGGCCCCGCAGGGCTCGCGCTTTATAGTCGCGCCGCTGGCCCACATCTGCCCCTTTCTCTACGTCACTGCGGCGTGATGTCACCTCCCTACACCTGAGTTTATCAGGTCACGGCTGACTCACATTATTGCTGTGGAACTCACGTTGTTGGGTTTGGAAATTTGCAAAGAAAAAAAAGCACGTTGCCGTGCGCGTATCCAGGCGCGCGCCGATTGCAGCAGCAGGTCTGTATTATTAGAGCTAGAAAAAATCCCCCCGTGCGATGACGTCCAGACACGGTTCTGATTATCACTCGGTTTATTGTATTTACACACCTCGGCACCGGGAAGAGGCTCTCTCTTGTTTTCTTCTTTCCTTTTTTTGTTCCAATAGTCCTACCGTGCGTCGTTGCTACGAGACTCTGGAGACGCCGTCTGTCCCCTCCACGGACACTTCAGATTATCAAATCATTTTATTATTAAAAAGAATAATAATAACAATAATACTGGGGTTGCAGCAGGTCGCGCCTGACGTCAGCAAGGCGTGTGCAGGTGCAGTGGTGGTGTTGGTGAACCGGACCGACCCGAACAGCAGCTCGACAGGAAAAGTATCCCGACTCAGTGTAAACAGTCCTCGTGCATGTGAGCACCTGCACACTTCCTAGGAGAACCTCCACACCATCAGCAGGAGAACCTATCCCAGACAGAGCGCACTGATCGCTGTCTCCGGGAGACTATCTGTCTGTCCGTCTCTACGTCTATTTATTTAAATAAGAATTAATGTACACCGTATTTACTGTAGACTTAATATTTACTAAAATACATTCGGTATTCTTTAGAAAATGTTATACTGATACATTGTTTTTATTAATCACCACTGACCTACAAAAGTCTCCTGATATAATTATTAAATTAATTAAAGGACAGTCCAGTCTAGACTCTGCATCACCACACAACCAGTTAGTTAGTAGGATGTAAGACGTGCACTTTTACATGTTATTCACTTATTTGAAAGGAAGCTTTCATTTATAGTCGTTCACTCAACTGTCCAGTGTTTAACAAGGATAAAATATGCAGTTTTAAATGAATGGACAAGTGCCATATTCAGCCTATGGCAGCTTAGTTTAGTCCATTTGTACGGAAGTTAAAAGTGCTTCATGATGGGCTGCTTATTTTATTCAGGCACAAAAACAGTGCATGTAGTCTGAGCAGAGGCTGTAAATCAGTCTTAATTTTCTTACTTTGCTCGACAGTGATTTTCCCAAACTGGGATCCGCCCAGTGACGTTGGGGGAATATCAGAAGAGGATGGCATTTATTTTTAGTTCAGTCTGTGCTTCCGGATAGTGCTGTGTAGTTTTGCACATGACAGGTATACTTGAGTGATGAGTGAGTGTGACATTCATGACACACTGCTCAGGTGAGAGCCGTCCTGTGGCAGCAAGAGAAAGGCCCTGCAGCCTCTCCTGCTCATCACACGCATCAATCAAATGAAGGAGCAAATGAATGCAGAGTGAGAGGAAGAGCTCCTTCGTTATTGTTTTGTATGCATGCGTGCACACAGTGTTTTACTCTTGTTACGGCATGCAGTTAGTTTCACTTTCACAGGCTTGGTGAGTTATTAGACTGTAGCCTGCTGTTATTAGCATTCAGCCATTAGAGGACTGGTAATGTCTGTGGTGTCTGTGCTGTATGTGATCTTCCCTGACCGTCGCAGGCTCTCCTACAAAGGTGTATGTGCCCTCATATGATCACTGAGCATTGTCATTCTGATTAGAAATCTCTGAGCAGCACTCCAGAGTGAACCACCATCCTTATTTATTCAGTGTTATTCAGTGTCACTGATCACATATTGCATCACTGATATTTCAATAAATACAAAATCTCACATAGTATAGCTGTGAGAATAAAACCATGTATTCCCATTTTAATTGTTTTTCATTCCAAGAGTAGTCCATCTGGAACTTCAGTTTGAAAATAGCAGCTGACCTTTATATTATGGTAAAAGAACATACAGTCAAGCCCATAATTAATCATACCCCTGGCAAATTTTGACTTAAAGTTACTTATATTCAACCAGCAGGTTATTTTTTGATGGGAAATGACATAGGGGTCTCCAAAAAGAAAAAAACATTTCTCAGCTTTTATTTACATTTGTGCAAAAAGTGGCATGTCCAAAACTACTCATACCCTTCTCAATAATCAATAGAAAAGTCTTTATTGGCTATTACAGCAATCAAACACTTCCTATAAGTGCATTCCAGCTTTTTTGCAAGTCTCCACGGGTATTTTTGCCCATTCATCTTTAGCAATAACCTCCACATTTTTCAGGTTGGAGGGTCT
>JBBJLR010014646.1:0-13503 GCA_037577145.1 Brachypetersius gabonensis
TATATACTGTGAAAGAGATATATGTATATATACATGTATCAGTATGTGAATATATACATGTGTACACAAGAATTATATTAATTATATCTAATAAGTATAGCCACTATAAACACATTACAGATATAATAATACAACAAATCAAATGATATATTATCATTGAATAATACATAGCATGTTAGATTATAATGTTGAATGCTCTAGTAAACTGAAAATAGAATTATAAAGGGCCCATTTCTCTGGAAGCCAGGATGTTGGTTTTTATGGTATATGTAAACAGGTTTAAAACTCCAGGCCATCCAGTCTGTAAACAGAAATTTGAATTTGTTTTATGATTAAACCAACATGTTTGAAGATATCTGCCTCTTTAGTGGACAACACTAGGCCCTGTGGTTAGTGCTGTTGTCTCACAGCAGAAAGGCAGAGGGTCCTACCTGTGTGGAGTTTGTATGTTCTCACCATGTCGAGTTCTCCAGACTCCTCCCACAGTCCTAAGACATGCACAGCAGGTGAACTGAAGAAGCTAATGGAAGGAGTTTATCTGTGTGTCGGTCTTGTGATGGACTGGTTACCTGTTCAGGGTGTTTCTCACCCGTTTGCCCTATTTTGTGCCCTATGACCACTGGGATAGGCTCCCATGCAACCCTGGTTATGGAGAAGATAATGAAATGATAGATGTCTGTGCAGAAAACAGCAAGGTAGCCTGCTCATTGATACCGAAGTTATAAGAAGACTTTTAAACTGAGCACAAAAAGATCATTCTCTAAACATACTAACCCTGCTAGGTATGTGGTGGCGGCAGCCTAGTGGCGAGGATACTTGTCTCTAGGCGAAGCTGTAATGGGTTCGAATCCTACCTTTAGCATACCACCACTTGATTGCTGAGCAAGACCCTTAACCCCAAGTTGCTCCAGGGAGACTGTAGTTAAGAGAATGGATGTCACGTTGGATAAAAGTGTCTGCAAAATGCCATAAATGTAGGTAGGCCTTGCATTTCTGGGTCTACAATGTACTGGCTATACAGTAACCTTAATTATAATTACAGTTCCACACCCCTGTTTGCATGTCTTATAATTCATTTTTCTCTACTAATTTAATTCACTTTTGCTGAAACTAGCATGGAAACGTCATTACTTTTGCACAGACCACGTTTTATGTTTGCAGCTACACAGTAGTCGGGCTGTATGTACAGAAGAGTTCATTCGGTACAGGATGTGTACCTCATTTCAATTACAAAATCAATAAAAGAAGTCATTTGAAGGTTTAAACTCAACTGTATATATTTAAATTGTAAATGCCCAACCAACAATCACCTGCTATTGACATTAGCTAAAGTCACAGTGAAGAATGGGCCTAATTTACAATACCCACACTTACTCATTCGCTCTCTCACACTCTCTCTCTCTCTCTCTCTCTCTCTCTCATTCACACTCAAACATACAGGTCAGTGGCTGGGAGGGTCTGCATTCATTCATCGAGCACAACCCAGCTACCCCACGCCACCTGTTTCAGTTTGAACATCTCTGTACATCCCTAATAAGAGGCTTTTTTTTCTCATGAAATTACACATGACACTTGTCTCAGTGAAAAAGCAAACTTCAGTTCCCTTATGGCAAAAATAAGTCACACAAAGCAGTACGCTATTCCTCTTTTCTCACTTGTGTAGAATACAAACACACACACACACACACACACGCGTTGCAAAACAGAGGAAAAACTAAAGCTGATGTTGAAATGCTGAAACGCCCAGACTATTGAATAGGGTGGTGATGTGCAGACGAGGAACACACTCTTTAGAACGAGCTGATGGAGCACTTTGTCCTACAAAATGGCAGCTAGATGCAAAAAGATGCCATTTCTTGCTTCCAACAAACTGAACATTTATCCTAGAAAGCAACGGTAATAAACTGTACATCATTAAACTGTAGATGGTGTGTCAACTTCATTTAGTGCTCCATATGTAAAAATCACTTATTTAACATTAGTTATGAAAACTCATTTTAAAGAAAGAAAGACTTAAGAAATGAATGGAGAAATAAGGGATACTGCGTGATCAAATTAAGCAGTTAAAATCATCCCATGCTCTGTGGTGTGTGTAAAAACCAAGTGGAACCCTTCTTACAAAGACAAATGCAGAGTTCAGTGGTGCGAAAACAATAGAAACTGGTCTACATGGATGTGATAAGGTCAGAAATGAGTCACAATTTCATTACATCTGTAGTAAACATCCACCAAGACAGTGGTAAAGACATGGATGCTTTGAGCACTACAGTGAGAGCGACCTGGGTCTTAAGTTCTCAAGACTGATCACTTTTACACTATGAGACATTTCTATACTGGCAGGAGTGGTTTCTTTAGGCAGGATGGCACTGTTCTGATTCATAGGGCATAAAGGGTCAATGAGTGATTTGACTAGTGTGAAAGTGCGTAAATTATTAAGTCATCATCAGAACCCTATATGGTGTCTACATAGAACAAAAAAGGAAAATGCAAAATGTGTGTAAATGTGGGATTTTCAATTATCGCTAAAACAAGCCCAAAAAGTGATACAGTACATCAATATTTTCTCTATACTTTTAATAAAGCAAAGGACAACGTTTGAAATGTTCTTTTTCCACTTGTTTTTACAGTTCAGCATGCTACATGAGGTTATACTTTACTTCCCTAGAAATTATGTGACATCACAAATATATACATACACCATGAAACACAGAACATGACAGTCAGCAAAACCTTCTCTGGGGAAAACAGTTTTTGGTGAATTATACTGGACCTGCAATACATTATACTAGAACTTTGTGACTAGAGGATACCAACATAATTTTTAATTATGTGACATTTAATGCAGTTTTGACAGAAAAAATGGCCAAGATTAGTCCTTGATTTTGGACAGAGGTATATGTACAAATTGTTTAGCCCAACATTAGGCTTAGTATATGTCAGTACAAAACATGTATATATACAAGCTTATATTATATACATACAGTAATATTTCTCTTTTATTGGGAAATGTAATTATGTTGGATTCAGGGGTCATTCAGGACCTCTTGCGAGGCGGCATTGTTGCATATGTCCACTAGTAAATCTATCTGTGCTTTGGACTCTACACAGCACTGCGAAGTGGTCGTCTGAGAGCTTTGCCTTTTGGATACGAATGATAGCTCCTTATTGCCCTCACCCGTAACCGTGCTAGACAGGTGACGGAAAAGTTTCTGGAAGCCCATGTCCTTCAGGGAGCTGCGGAAGTTTCTTGCGGCAAAGACGTAGAGCACGGGGTTGACAGTACTGCTGACAAAGACCAGCGCGCCTGCCACAATGGTCATGGCTTCCACCGTGTCGCCGAGGGTTTGTGCTACCTAGGGGTGGACAACGTAACAATATTTTATTTATTTTTAATTGTAATTAATGATGTTCTTTTTGTACCTTGTGTAGAATATTTTATTATTATCAGTACTTCTAGAACACGGAACAACTACATGTCTCATAAAAAAGACTCAATTATAGAGAACCTGCACCCTGTCAGAAAAAAAATTTATGTGCTGTCCTGATCAGTTTTAGACACCCAAGGTACAAATAATAACCAAACCCTCAGGAGTACAACATGGTCCTTTAGCTCCAATCATTTACCTTAAAATGAGTTTTAATGGTAATGTACAATCACTTTCTTATATTTGCACCTTTTCATTTAAATAAATCATCTTTAATGGAATATGGTACACACGTTCCCTAACGAAAGGTACTTAACGATATCGCCTCAGTTTATACCCTGAAAGGTATTTTTCTGACAGTGTAAAAATCAACATGTGTACAAAAATGTTAACTGTTTATGGGATCATCTTATTTACAATTTTGAAATTATTGACCAAATTATTGTCTTAAATTAGAATTTTTGACTTACATTAAATTGTAACATGACTTCAAACGCATGAACTACTTTTTTGCTGCAATCGCCCACCCTTACCTGGGAGTTCTCCTTGAGTGTGAGAAGCACAAGAGACATCAAGTTTCCAACATGGTGTGGGATCCAGCAGAGAGCAAACAGCACCACCACGCTGGCGATCAGAACCGTGGACTTTTTCTTGGACCGGAGGTTCATCTGTGCGATGCGGCTAAAGAGACACCCGTAGCAGACCACCAAGACAGAGAATGGGATCACAAAACCCAACAGACTCTCCAAGATCAGCAACACGGCCTCCTGTGCATCGGATTCGTACTCACGAAACAGGCACTGCTCATGCCCTGGATCTCCGCCCAGCTCCTGAGTGACTATCACAGGGATGCTCAGCAGAAATGAAGCCACCCACACCACCAGCAACACCTTACTCAGTGCCTCCTTCCTCTTCCAGCCGGCCAAGGCGAAAGGGTAGCGGACGGCCAGGAAACGCTCCACACTCATGATGGTGATGAGGAAGACACTGGCATACATGCAGGCATTGATGATGTACACCATGGCCTTGCAGACAGCCTTACTAAACACCCAGGAACAGGCAAGAGAGTAGATCCACAGAGGCAGAGTGACCAGAACGAGTAGGTCAGCAATGGCCAGGTGCAGAATGACCAGCACAGTGTGAGAGCGCTTCTTCACGTGCCTCAGGATGGTCCAAATCACCAGCAGGTTCCCTGGAACCCCCACCACAAAGCACACACCCAGGATCACACAGGCAGCCAGCATACCAGGATGACCCCCTTCCTCCTCTGGGTCCCCCTTTAGCCCCCAAGAAACACCACTCGTGCCGTTCATGCTTCCTCCAAAAGCACTCACTCCACTGCGGTGCGACTCACTCTGGTTTCTAAGCAGAGAGCGACGAAAGCAGACAGCAAAAAGAGAGTGGTACTTCCTCTTCAGAGAGCAAATACAGGAAAGATCTTCTTCTTAGCAAAGGAGTGAGAGACAGAAAGAGGAAAGAGAGAAAGAGGGTATGTGTGAGAAAGAGAGAGAGGGAGGGAGAGAGAGAGAGAGAGAGATAGATAGAACGAGGGAGTGAAATCTAAGATTTTTTTGGTCAACATTTTCTACCAAACATCCTGCAGAAACATGCAGGCATTTTGCATTGCCATAAAAAAGCTCTTAACACCACTGAAAAACACATGCTAGACCTCAAACCCACCTGTCTCTGGACTGACTGAGTGCACAGTGTTTACTGCTTCTTGCTTTTTATAGAACTGTTCAGAAAATTGAGAACTACTTCTAGTTTTGGTTCAGGACATCATGCAAGTGAACTTTAAATTGACAGTCAGCTTATTAAAATACTGAGGTCAACAATTCAGAGAAAATTCAGGGACTTTTCTGACCAATACTGTGTGTGCTATTAAAATATGATTGTTTTTATTTATCAGGGTCAAGGCCTTTTTGTCAAGAAAATTATTTTTTGTTTGTTTTATTTGTAACCAGTTTTTTCCCTTCCACCCACTATCTAGGACTCCCCTAACAATACCACCATACTTTTGGGTTCCGTAAGAATTACCATCTATGAATAAAGTAGCATGTAATTAGAACTACAGGCAGAGCGATTTGAAAATTGCAACATTTCAAATCATGATATTAATACAATAAAGATTCAGCTGAATTAAAAAAAGACAAATCACAATGACAAACTGATTTATTAAGGTTTATTAAGATTCATTTTTCAAAGCCACAACATTCAGTAAACTGTTTTCCTAAAGTTACTGTAACTAATGTCTTTAATGAAATGGTAGGTGTGAGGTTGAGTTAGGGTTAGAAAAAGAGAAAATAATTGCCATTCAAATGAGTGACTTCTATAAAAACAAATAATCTGGTGCCTTTCTCATAACAGTTCTCAGTATTTGCTGCTGACAAACATAGATGACTTTCAAGTTAAAGTCAACAGATCTCAAGCATTTCCTGTGTTGTGTCCTCTTTGTTTGTGTCATTGTCGGAACAGTTCGGGGTCGGCGGCTCTTTCTCTCGCCCTTGGAATGAGTATGATGCCACTTCTTGAAAGAGCTTGGCCATCGCTGATTTCCTCAGACCACCCTGGAAGTTTCTTGCAGCAAAGGCGTAAAGTATTGGGTTCACGGTGCTGCTGATGAAGGGTACTGCTCCTGAGATGTACACTGCTGTTTCTGGAAGCCATTCTGTTTGGCCCACCTGAAGCTGCACTATATTAATGACATTGAGAATGTGGTGGGGCAGCCAGCACAAAGCAAAGGCCACAACCACACTGCTTATGAGGAAGGCTGTCTTCTGTTTAGTCCTGCTTTGTATCTGGCGAAGCTGAGATGCCACCTGGCAGTAGCAGACAGCCAGGATGAAGAACGGGATGACAAAGCCCATCAGTGTCTCCAAACACATGCGTAAGACCTCCAGGGCCTCGGAGCTGAACTCTGCGTAGGTACAGTCCTGCGTGCCATCCGGATTTTCAACCAACACCTGGACAAGAAAAGCTGGTATTCCCAGCAGGAATGCCAAGGCCCAGGCTACGGCCAGAATCCAGTACATGATTTTGCTGGTTTTCCATTGCAGCATCTTGAAAGGAAACTTGACAGCCAGGAAGCGCTCAACACTCATGACAGTGATGAGGAAGATGCTGGCGTACATGCAGGATTGGATGACGTACACCATGGCCTTGCAGGTGATCTGACCAAACACCCAAGAGTGAACCAGAGAGTAAATCCACACGGGTAGAGTAACCAGCACCAACAGGTCGGCAGCAGCCAGGTGTAAGATGAGCAGTAAAGTGTGACAACGCTGCTTCACGTGCCTCATGATGGTCCAAACCACCACCAGGTTCCCTGGAACTCCCACCACAAAGCACAAACCCAGGATCACACACGCCACTGCCCCCCCGCTCGCCCATTCAGAGTCGTCTTCATTTGAGATGGTAACATTCCGGCCAGGGGGAGAAGAGCTGCTCATGTTCACGTCCGAGTCCCAGACAGCACAGAGGAGTGACTGCGGCTGAGTTTCCTTTTATAAGGAACCAGTGCACTTTAACTTCTCCAAATTTTCACATGAACAGCAAAAACAAAACCAACAAAAACAAGATAAACCAGACATGTCACTTTAAAATATACAGTGAATCTCAGTAAAAAAGCAACTGAAACCTCTTTAACCATAACATGTTTGGAAACGTACATAGGGGCACCTACGCAGAGGCACTGGAAAACAATGATCACCTGTAGATTCTTTCTGTTTCATTGACTCAATAAAGAAAGTTCATTCAAGTGTCAGCCAATAACACACTGCCTGATCATTTCTGAAGTGATGAATAGGTTTCAGCTGATAACAATTATTTAACTGTAACTGACACAGTGAGTAGCTTCTTATTTCTTAAACAACCATGTTGGAGGAGTGTTTGTTACTGAGTTTCAGAATGATCACATTATTAATAACTAAGGAGATTGGAATTGGGTTAAGAACTGTTAAATGCTTCATTAAAACACGGGAGTATAGTGGTGAACTATTACCTTTGCAGAAGAAAATGTGGTCAGAAAAAATGGGAATGGTCATAATTGGAGGTCACCTAAATGCTTGGTGATGTTAAATTATTAAACTTCGACAGCAAATATTGACCACAAAATGTACCGTTATGTATAAACCACTATGGCTGAATTAGCTGATAAATATCTGTTGCTAATGCAAACACATACCAGACATAAATACAAGTGTAATCTTGTATGTCTTCATTCTGACAGGTACTTACATATGGAGAGCAAAAAGAAGTTCACAAAAATGCAGTAGGTTTCTAGGTCACATGAAATGCTCCAGTCTCATACACTGCTAGTTAGCAAGCAGAGCATTATTCCTCCTTGAGATGCTAAATCCATAGACACTTTCTGGGCAAAATATATGTCTGGGTAGTGTTCAAGTTGTGAGATTGTCTTTGTCTAGTGTTTAATAGCTAGCTATAACTTGGATTTTAAGAAACACATTATAAATAAAACCTCATTTCCAAAAATGTTGGAACACTTTCCAAAAATGAAATAAAAACTAAAATCTGTAATTTGGTAAATTCCACAAAATGACAAAGAAAAGATGTAAAGTGTTCATTGACACACTTGATTCTATTTTGATATAATCTCCCATCTTACCCTCTTACACCATTTAGCTTCCACAGAAATAAACGGCACAGCTCTGGCCGCATTACGTTACGTCTTTCCAATCTCAACCCTCTCCAGTTAGCAGTGCTGTGCCTCAGGGTTCTGTCCTGGGCCCCCTCCTTTTCATTATCTACCTTCTTACTCTGGGCAATATTTTCAGGAAACATCATATCAATTTCCACTGGATGACACCCAGTTCTATTTCTCCTCCAAACCCACTACCTCCCCCCTCCATTTTAGAATGTCTATGAGACATCAAAATTTCTCCCACAGCTTTTCCAAATTAAATAGATAAAACAGAAATTCTTATTCTTGGTTCCAAAACCACACTCTACAAATCTGGTAGTTTTTCACTATCTATTGATAACTCCACTGTCTTCTTTTCTTCTCAGGTCAAGAGTCTGGGCGTCATCCTTGACACTCAACCTTTCCTTCACTGCCCACATAAACATCATCACTAGGTCTGCCTACCTCCACCTCCGTAACATTAACTGCTTTCACTCACACCAGTTACCACCGGCATATTAGTCAATGCCCTTTTCACATCCCGCCTCGATTACTGTAATGCATTGCTTTCCGGTTTACCACAAAAATTCCTTGATAAACTGGTTCAGAACTCAGCCGCCCCATTTCTAGAACTCCATGCACACATCACCCTTGTGCTCAGGCAACCTCATTGTCTCCCTATCCAGTATAAAATTAGTCTTTCAAAGCCCTACATAACCTAGCTTCACCTTATCTCACTATTCTCCTTGATATATACACACTCTCCATTCCTCCTCTTCTCCTCCCTTCTCCACACATCCCGCCAATATGTCCACCATGGGGCTCAGATCATTTAGCTGCACTGCTCCCCGACTGTGGAATGCACTTCCACTCGACCTCCGAACCACAATATCCATGTCCATGTTTAGATCTCTACTCAAAACTCACCTGTGGGATTAGCCTATCCCACATTACTTTCTCACACTTCATACCGCTGTCATCTATATGTATTTAAATGTCCTTTTCTATGTTAATTTGGATGTATGGTTTTTTTTGGTAAAGTGACTTGAGAGCTGTGAAAGGTGCTGAAAAATAAAATATATTACTATTATTATTATTGTTATTATTATTATTATTATTATTATAAACATGAAAAGTTGGAACAGAGGCAAAGTAAGACTGAAAAGGTTTTATCATTAACTTTCTGGAAGGTTCCTTATTCAGCAGGTTAACTGGTAAGAGGTGTGGGTATCAAGACTGGATTTAAAAGGAGCATCCACCAAAAGCTCAGTCTTTGTAAGAGAAGATGAGTCGTGGCTCACCACTTTCTGCTGAACCTCATGAGAGAATCATCTATTCATTTAAAAACAATGTTTATTAGTGCAAGATAGCAAAGATTTTAGGTCTGTCACCATCTACAGTTAATAACACTGTGAAAGGATTCAGGATGTCAAGAGAAATCTTTGCGCGTAAGGGCCTGAGGGGAAAAGCACCGCTGTGTGACCTTAGAGCCCTTAGGTGGTATTGCATTAGAAACCGTCATGCTGCTGTGACGGACAGGGCCACATAAGCTCAGGAGTACTTTGAGAAATCATTGTTGCAGAACACAATCGGCCGCTGCATCAAGAAACGCCCGGTGAAAATGTATTATGCAAAGAGGAAGCCACACTTTAAACTTTTTCAGACACATTGATGAGTTCTCTGGGCCTGAGCTCAGAGACAAACTGAAAGACAATCGAAGTGTATTCTGTGGTCAAATGAGTGCATGTTTCAACTTGTTTTTGGAAAAACGAACATCAGATTCTACATTCCAAAGATGAAAAAGACCATCCAGGCTGCTATCAACAAAATGTACAAAACCCAGCATCTGTCATGGTATGGGGGTGCATCAGTGCCCGTGGTATGGGGGAACTGTATATACAGCCCTGTAAAAAATAAGAGACCCAAAGCAATTAGTCTCTTCACTTCCCAAATGATTATGAAGTGTAATTGGAAGTAAAGAGGATGTCAAGAGAGTAAAAAAGTCAAGAGAACTTGCCTCTGTCCCAACTTTTTGGAGAGTGTTTCAGGCATTCATTTCTAAATGTGTTTATGTTTACTAAACAGAATTAAGTTTGCCATTGAAAACACTGACCATTTTTTTCTGCCCTTTTGCCTGTTAAATAATGGTTCAAGTGAATTACCAAATTTACAGCATTTTTTTAGCAGACGTACATCAGTGCTCATATAGTGCTGTTCTTCAACCTGTAAATCAAGACTTAAATCCACATCCGCTATTCAGCCAAATTACTGCCAGCTTAGTTATACACCTAAACAACTCCTGTAGCGGAAAAAAAATCAGAGGTTAAAGCAAGTAAGGCATGGAGATAGAAGTAAAGTTTTTTAACGAATAAAGGGAAGAAGAAATGAATAAGCAATAATAAGAGGCCTGGTTATTTACCAAGGTGCTCCTTGAAGAGAACCCTCAGACGACGCTTGAAGACAGTGAGGGACTCCACAGATCTGATCGGAAGAGGGAATTAGTTTTAGTTTTTTAACTAAAACAGATGAGTTAAACTAAATGTTAGTTTTTATAGCAATTTTGGAAAGTGTGAAATGGGGTTTGACATTTTAAAATGGGGGTTGTACAATATATTATCCTATGCAGAACAATACAGAGCACACATTACATTCTCTTGACCCCCCCTTTCATCCTGTTCAGAGTTCAAGTGTGGCTAAGAGTGACCAGAGTCAGTGCAGACAGGGATTGTTTTTCTTACTGCAGTGTAGCTGTTGATCAGCTATATGCTAGTGTGGAGCTTCAGATCCTCTCTTGAATCCAGCCGACGGGTATAAGGATAAATAGTCGGCTCTAAAATACAGAGATATAAGTGAAAGATGTAGAAAATTAAATCATTGATTTGAAGCACAAATTTAGGGCGGAAAGACATGTTGCTTCACTTAAACCATGGATAAATGAAGATGAATTCTAAATTGTTTTAATACATCTAAATAAAACAGGACAAAAACTGGATGATAGGAGGCATTGCCTATGAGGTGCTCACAGCGGTCGTGGATTGAGACTGTAATGTTAGATGATCTGTTTAGTGCTGCAGCCTGTGTTTGCTTTCATTAGCTAATACTGCTTTTCTGGCCCAACAACCAAATCAGATTACTGAACAGGAAGCAAAGTTAAACTCTCTTAATCTGCTCTCTGGACATAGTGCTCACACCGTAGAGCTTGTTACCAGTCCAGCTGGATGATTTAGTCTTTTGATTTTGGTAGCCATAATAATAATTATTGTTATTGGGATGCAAGGCCAGATGAAAGATCTTCTGCCCCACTCCTCTGAGGAGACTCAGGAACCTTTATGGCTGGGGAAGTGCAGTTGGACACATGTGGACACTACCAGTCAAAAGTTTGGACACACCTTCTCATTCGACAATTTCCTTTGTTTTCTTAGATTAATATTGAAGACATCACCTATTGCTCTGATGACAGCTTTGCACACTCTTGGCATTTTTCCAATCAGATTCATGAGGCATCGACCTGGAATGGCATGTAATTACCAGGTGTTTCTTCGTCAAAAGTTCATTAGTGGAATTCCTTGCCTTCATAATGTGTTTTGGATCATCAGTTGTGAGTCGGGTTGGTGCACAGCTAGTGATCCTGTTCCACTACGGTTCTACTCCACGTTATGGCAAGAACCACTAAACTAAGTAAAAAGAAACAACAGTCCATCATTACCTTATTACACAACAGATTCTGGTTTGTTTAACTCTTTTTTGTTTACTGCATAATAATATTAAAAACAAAATAATAATAAAAACAAACAAAAGAAACACTGAACGACAGGATGTAAGTTCAAACTTTTGCCTGGTAGTTTACGTTCATCACTACAGTAGCACTAGCTTCATTGTGCATGTGCAAAATCAGCATATTACACAGGCTGGTCTCGGATCTGTGATTCAAATAATCAGAATCAGAATCAGAAAACTTTACCCGGGGGAAACTGCTTACGTTACGTCTGCGCAGTAACAGAGAGAAGATCAGTCTAAAATATAATTCCGTAAAATTAAAATTAACTCTGCAGAAATACTTAACACAAAACAAACCATGCTATTTACACAAATGCTGGGGTGTTGAGACTATAGATGAATAACCTACAGTTAAGTAATGTACTAGTAACGCAAATAGTGGTTTGGAATTGTTTTCTGAACCAAATACATTGTTGCACGTAATAGAGTTCAGCAGTATATAAGTAATATTGACATAAGTAGTAATATTTCACATGGTACTATTGCACGTGATAAGATATTGAACATAAATTAGAAAGATTGTTTCTGTGTGAGCCTCTGTTTTTACACTGCAGGGAGTTACAATTTGTGTTAAATCAAATGTTATCGTTAGGACTGACCTTGCCAGCTATTATTTGCCATTTGTGGTTTCTTTTTCTGGCACATTTTAGTTTGGTTGCTATGGTAATTATGCAGACGCCCGAGCGTGCACACAATATGCATCTGATTGCATCACATCAGATTTCAATCATTCCATGTACCAGTATGGAATACAAATTTTTAATACACATTTTTAGCATTCGTAAGATTTATTTTATCATGCTACACCCACTTGATGACTATTAGAAAACTCTAACCCTAACACGTGATGACTTCTTAACAGAAGTCTACATATACTAGCAGTCGAAAGTTTTGTCAAAGACTGAGATTTTCTACATTTGCATGCTACTCACTTCATGTGTACCAAAATATACTCAATAATCTTTGCTTGGAAATAAATCACCGCTTGAGTACCGGTATTAGCCAGAAAATGTCATATTACTTATTCATCACTAGAAAAAGCCACCTAATATAATTATAATTTGGATCACCAGACAATTGTTGGATATTTAACGAGCTGTTAAGTAAGTTAACCAGTGCATTTAAAGTTAAACGACAGCCTAGAAAGACTACACAACTAGTTAATAAGATACTAGACATGAAGTGTTACAGATTCTTTCCATGTTATAAAGGGAATTTGTTTTATTTGACATATTTTCATTTATAGTTGTTCACCCAACAGCTTTACAGTGTTTAACAATAATCAAAAAATCTGCAGTTTATGAATAAGTGAAATGGTAAAAACGTTTGACTGGTTGTTTACAAGCCCGGATAACTGGCTTGTTTTGTCCAAAGGCATGTCTGACTGTAGGTGTACTCTCTGGGATTAAAAGTTGTCTACAGTCGGACAATACTAGCGTATGTGTCCAGCCTGTGGATATTCAGGTGATTGAGAGGGCTGTCGGTGACCCAGAGTTCAGACCAGTCTTCTCAGGTAAGTACGATCACTGGCGTACTGGCGCCACCTGCTGGTCCTACTTCACACTGCAACTCTCTCATTCACTCTCCCAAGGTTCAGACGTTTAAGAGGTACTGTTTTGTCCCCTTTTAGAACTTCAAAGCATCTATATCACACATTTTATA
>JBBJLR010014662.1:0-13501 GCA_037577145.1 Brachypetersius gabonensis
GAGTTCATGTTTGGAGATATTTTGTGATCGTTCTGGGTTTGAGTTACCATTCTAAAGTACGTAGGTGCTAGCGTGGGCCAGAATTCTTTATAAAATTCTGCTGGAAAGCCATCAGGACCTGGGGCTTTATTGTTTGTGAAATTTTGTATGGCTTCATTAAGTTCAGACACTGAAAAGGATGAATCTAGAGCCGCCACCTGGTCTTCATTTAATTTAGGTTTAATTTATGTTATTAAGGAAATTCTTCAATGCAAGCATTAGATGAATTAATCTGTGAAGAGTATAATGTTTTATAAAAGTCTTTAAAAGATTTCATTTCACCAGTGGTATAGGCAGAAATACATATTTGGTCTGATATGGTGATTGTAGTGGTCCTCTTGCCAATCTGGCCTGTCTTGATGTCATTCGTTCTATGTAATGTCTTTAAGAACTGTTTAGTCAGCATTCTTATCACAACCGTCATCACTGAAAAACTGTTGTTAATATTGCAATTAAAAATCGCTTTGTGTTCAAGCAATTAAATATGTGAACAAATAAAACATATGAGGCAAGAACCAAAACATGCTATGATATTTTTTGTTTATTAATGTCACAGTATTGCTGTATGTCTGTTAGTACAACGCATATATAAAATGGTTCCACTTTGCGTTTATTAATTCATGTCCAATGAAATACAGGATTCTAGTATTTTTAGTAGTTGTATAGTGCTTATAATGGTAATATTTTTTTTTCAATAAATGTTCACTACTTACACATTAGAATTTCTAAATTCTAAAAGAGTTTCTACTAGCACTTTGGTGTCCACTGTCGACTGAGGGTGATATTGCTAACAACTGATGACACATGACACAATTCAGGAGCATTTTTTAATAAATATCAGATTTCTTTATGTGGCTTCTAACCCTGTCTAATTTAGACATGCAGTTTTTCAGAGATTCCTTGTATAAATAGACATTCAGTAAGTGCATTAGATAGGAAATACACTAAAATGTATGCATAACCACATGTAAATTATAAAGTGTCTCATTTGCATACAGAAAAAATATTGATTTTGTGGACTCTTACATTTCTGAGTGCACCATTTCAGAAACAGCTGCCGAATCTCTTTCGCTCTGAAAAAATATAAGAATGGATTGACTATTGGTGGAAATAACCAATAAAACATAGTGAATGTGATTCTTTGATTGATGCCAAACTTTACATTGGGGATATAGGGTATTGTGAACAGAAAGAAACGGGGCGCGTAATGGATGCTGATGATGCTTAGCTGTGTGGCGCAGGTAGAGAAAGCTTTCAGTCTGCTGTGATTACTGACTGTTCTGATCACAGACAGCACAATATTTATATAAAAGAAAGTGATACAAAAAAGAGATGAGGCAAGCACGCACATGAGTAAAGTGGTGAAAACAAAGCTTTGGTAGCTAACATCAGAGCAAACCAGACTAAATAATGACAAAGTATCACAGTAACAGTGAATAATAAGGTTGGGTCCACAGAATGGCAACTGCGAGGTCTGTATTGTGATAATGGCAGGAATAATTACAGAAAATGTCCATGCAAACCCAGTTAGGAGAATCATAGTTCAATTGGTCATTAGCACAGGGTATCTGAGGGGGAAGCAGATAGCCAGATATCGATCTAGAGCCATGATCGTCATAATAAGAAAGTTTACATTTGCAAAGTATTGGATAAGCAGTCTCTGAAACATGCAAACATGAAAGGGAACTGACCCATCATTGAACAAGTAACGGGCAATAATTTTAGGCAATGTCAAAGTGCACAATCCAATATCTGACAGAGCTAAATTTATCATTATAATGTACATAGGCTTCTGCATGCTTGGTTCAATAGTAAAAAGTAGCACAAACACTGAGTTCCCTACTACCACAGTTACATAGATGGTCAAGAACACTGCAGCAACCAAGTTGTAATATGTCGGCTGGAGTCCAAGGAAACCCACAATTAAAAATTCTGTAACAACCGAAGGGGCTGTCAGGTTCTTGACTGGCAAGCTGAAAATAATAAGAATAAAACTCACATTACAACACAAAATGCCCCCACCTAACCAATGCTCTATTGTTAAGCTATACAATTTAAATCTGTTATACTTGGAAGAGTTAGTGTGCTCTACTAAACATAAATATAAATCCATTATGTTATTAAGAAATTGGTAAAGATGCAAATTTTACAATTAAAAATATTTTCTAAAAAGTCATAGCCAATAACCTCTTACATTAGAATGTGTAGATATTGGCATGAAACTTTATACATTTACATAGTTAATAATGAAGTGACTAAGTTGTGTAAATCTGTATAGAGACAAGATTACCTATCCATCCACTTGTTCTTTCTGCTCTTGCTAGAAGATTCTGTCATATTTTGTTGTAGAAAAAAATACATACACTCTTAAGTCAAGACAACATGATATAAACGACATATAAGAATTGTTAATTATTAATTATTAATAGAAGAAATGTAGAAAGAAATGGACAGGTCACCTTTATTTGTTAGCTTCTCTTGTTGCTCTTTAGTTTGCTACACTGCTGCAGTCTTTTATAGAATGCAGTTATGAGAAAATAACCCATACAGCAATGCATCCACCCCTGAGGGGTCCAGTCTCAGGATATGTTTACGTTTACACCCCCATCATCTCCACCACTAACACCACGGCCTCCTAATATGCTTTGACATCCTTATACAACCTATTCAACCCATGATTAACTTTAATTGTTAATGTACCAAAAATATAAGATGGGGAAATTCAGTGTAGAGACCTATGGTGTTCCAATAGATTATTATTATGCTACAATTATCTTTAAATATATTTTTAATAAAGTAAGTGCTGTCATGAGTAGAAACATAATTTGTTAGTTTTCACATGCAGTGCCTTTCACAAATATTTGCGCCCTGGTAAACATGACTAAAGCAAGCAAGAAAAAATTAAATAAATAAACTTTTATTGCTCATCCTTTTGATCTTTCATTTAAAATATTAACAAAAATCCAGCCGAAATGACTGAGAAAATGACTGATTAGTACCCCTATAGTTTTAAAGGAAAAACATCTGTATGTAAACCATGATTTCCTGTTTCATTGGGGCATGTATATAATGTGTAAACAGTTCATCCATCACTAACAAAAGGACAATGGTGTGGCAAAAGGTTATTTGAAAAATCAAGAAATAGCTACAAGAAAATAGCCTAACAGTTGAAAATCTGGGCCTTTTTTCAGACGTTTAAAGCAACGGCAAATGGTAAGTATCTGCTTCAAATTGTGCTAGCAATGAGACAACGCCCAGTACCACTGGATCACAGGGCTACCAGTCACTCCACAAATCCACAATTGGGCAACAAGCATGGAGCTTACCCCAGAACACCCTTCGCTTGTCACGTCTTGTCCATCTCAGTCACGCCCCCAACTGAGCCTGTCACCCAAGTACTAGGAGGTACACATCTTGGGGCAAGGATGGTGAGAGTCGAGAGCTTCATTAGCTCTATGGTTGATTGCTATGGACCTAACAACATGTCCACCTGTCTTGAGTTTAAGTAAAGTGATTGAGTTATTGTCCGTGTTTTGTGATTGGCTGTCTGAGTGTGTGTGTTTAAAAGCCCAGCCAATCCACAGAATCATTGTGTGTTCACTCAAAACCATCCTGCATTGCTGGTTTGGGTTCTGAGAGAATTGAGAGAGCTCCATGGAGCATGGACTACCTGTACTGGCCCCTGAAAGCAGAGGGCTTATACAGTAACCCCCCACTTTCACACGAATCAGCAGTCACGGTTTAAGTCCATTGCAGATTTTCGAACCTCCAGGCCTCGTGCACCAAGGCAACTAGACACCTGAACAGAATGAAGCTTTGCTGCTAAGCGCTGCCCCAACCATAAACAACCAGCACGAGAGGACATGGCGGACGAGGCTCAAACATAAACAACCAGCACGAGTATGAGGTGGCGTGGTGCATGAGGCCCAAATGTCACAGTCAGTTGTACTCAGAGGTGGGAGGTTTGAAAGTAGCCAATCCGAGAACGTTTTTTATTTCTCCTTGCTGCTGATTGGCTGTTGCCCTGTGATGCTACAGTCCACAATTTCCCCCAGTGGAGTGTCTCGAACGTTGTTGTGTTTTAAAATAGTTTTTTCTTAAAGCCCTGTATTTCTATTACTGTAAATTAAATTAAATTATCACAGTATTTACCTGCTTATACTAAAGAAAACGCATTGTATGTGTCCCATGTAGGCAGAAATGACTGACCTGACAACCAAAACACAACCTTGTTGCGTTGCGGAAGAGCCCAAGCGTGACTGGCACGAGAGAGCGGGTTTACCACGCGTTTTATTCTGAGAACGCTCCTGTAATCAGTTGAGGCTCGCACCAAACGAACCCGCGTTCTCACTCGCACACACAGGGAACAATAGGGGGTTGCTCCGAAGAGCCAGAGTACTCACGATACTGGAATAGATAGTGTTATGGGACACGTAGGACTGAAGCATGTAACTTCAATGTCTGTGCGAGTTACTAACACCTGCTTCCACCTTTTATACCTGATGTATTTTTTTAAAACATTATTCCATTTCATATTTAATATATTTATAGCAGAAATTCATCTTACATTTTCAGTATTTGATCAGAATGTGTGTGGAATGTTAACGGACCCAAACGGGGGACGGCCGGAATGTTAATGGGACCAGGCGGGTAAGGGGCGAAATGTTAACGAGCCCGGGTGGGTAACGGGCAGAATGTTAATGGATCTTAGTGGGTAACAGGTGGATTGTTAATGGGCCCGAGCAGGTAACGGGCGCGATGTTAACGGGCCCAGGCGGGTAACGGGTGGAATGTTAACGGGCCTAAGCGGGTAATGGTCAGAATGTTAACATGCCCAAGCGGGTAACGGGCTCAATGTTAATGAGCCCGGGTGGGTAACAGGCGAAATGTTAATGGGCCCGGGCAGGTAACGGGCGGAATGTGAACAGGCCCGGGTGGGTGCAGGACCCGTGCAAGCCTCTGATGTGTCTTGTAATGGAAATAATGTTTTTTGTTTTTCAGAGTATGTTTATTTTGTATTAATGGAACAAGATGAAAAAGAACAGAAGATTTTTGTCGTGAAGCATTAGATAGCACATGCCTTTATAATTTGAGTAGCTGCTGAGTAACTAAAATCCAATATGCCAATTGCTTTTTTACCATTGCTCTGATTTTTTTAATTTATTTTGTCTGAAGCCAGGGCTCTTCAAAGTCTTTTTTATTTTTTGTACAAGTAATTTGTTAATGTTCACAATTTTGAGACAAACGTTCAGAGAAATCCACTGACACTGTTGCATGCATGATAATATATAGTTCTCTAAATGGTAAAATCTAAATGCATTTAAATTAAAGCAAGATGTTCACTTTAAGTGTATTTGTTTTATAGGCCTAGTCATTGTTGCATTAGATTTTCAACATGCTTTATCAATAATCCAAAGCTATAGCATATGTCATAACCCAATAACTCACAGATTGCATGTAAAAACCTTTGCCAGGCTTAGACATGCTGTCTAGTTGACACTAGTTGACACTGGCACCTATTAACAGAAATTGTTATGATTAGGCAGAAGTTGCTTTGAGTAACTATGACGGTTTCAGCACTGTCGCATGTTTACTAAGTTTCGCAATCTCTAAGGATCTAAATCCTGTAAGACAGCTGCCTCCAGGTCTATCAGGCATCTTTAGAGAATAAATTATGGTTATGCTGCAAGAGCTTACTGACAATACAAACAAACAATCATTAATGTCTTTTCCATAGTCCCACAGGCACACTCAAACACATTGTGTGATGCTACCATAGACATGAAGTGTAAAATGTTTTGTTTTCCCTGCAATGATGCAACACATGGGCCTAACAGTACCATAGACATGATTGAAGCAGTGTAGACAAAGTAATAAAATAACAGAAAGCTGTAAATCAGATAAAGTATTGTGTGGCTTATCTGTATAGCATCAAGATAAAATGCCATAAATGAAATGAAGGACTGTATTGTACAAAACAGAATAGCATCATGAAGTCAAGATGTGCAGGAGGCCAGCGCTTGAACCTTTCCTGAATACGTAGGCCACTTGTCAGCAGGCCAGTGTTCATGTTCTGAATAAACAGTGGTCTCAGCTGAATTCCTTCCCCACTGAGATTAATAACATGCTCTGATTAAATCATCAATACCCAGATGTTTCAGTTACACTAATACATTTTATCATTATTCTTTTGGGAAAAGGTCACGGCGTCTTGTGTAACAAGTGGGAAAAGGGCCTCAAGAAATTAAATAAACAACAATCTGGATAAATCTCAGTATTTCATGTGCATTCCATAACTGTTTGATCGTTATGTCATTAAGTAAAGTAAAAGTAAATGCCCTTAGAGTAATGTGTCACCACAACACATCACAACACTGAAATTCTTTCTCTGCATTTAACCCATTTAACACATTCACCATATGAATCAGTGGGCAGCCAGGAACCAGGGGAGCAGTGTGTGGGGACTGTACCCTGCTCAAGAAGATGAATCCAGAGCTATATCCTCATGAGAACCAAAGAAAAAAGTGTCTTACAAAAGATCTTTTTGGGTCTAAAAACACCTTCCTGTGATGTCTTAGTCAGTGGCCAGGCTGGTCAGGGATGAGGTATGAATAGCAGCAGGTGTTTTGCCTTTAGTTTTTGTTATAAATAACATGTTTTGGTTTTCCCTCACAATATCTTCAGTTGTGTTCACCTAAGTTTGAGAAAGCTTATCGGTCCTCATGCCTGATTTTTGTTGTTTACATTTATGGCATTTATCAGATGCTTTTATCCAAATCGACTTCCATTCCCTAACTACAGGGTCTCCCTGGAGCAACTTGGGGTTAAGGGCCTTGCTCAGGGACCCAGTGGTGGTATGCTGAAGGTAGGATTCGAACCCGTGACCTCTAGGTCCGGAGGCAAGTATTCTACCCACTGAGCTAACCTTGGTTATAAAGAAAACTACAGAGTGGAAGCCTACCTCTGCGTGTCCTGCCTGAGTGAGCACAATAGGAGTGTGACAGAAGAACAGACCTCAAAACACGCAAGGCTGACTTTGCCACGGGATCATGGGAACTCGTGGTAGATGCAGGGAGTATGGTATGCGAGAGTCCTGACTGAGCTCTCTGCGCTTTCCCAGACGCTGATAGCGCAAGCCAAGGCTGCGGACGGAGAACCAAAGGAAGTGTCTTACAATTTCTTTTTTTGTGTTTTTTTTTTTGTGATTTTCTATATATTTGGGCCTAAAAAACACCTTACAGTTTAAATTTCTTTTAATATATTTTTTACTTTAATTTCCCAGCATGTCCACTGTAGAGGACAACAGGATGAGTTCAGTGTGAAAACTGAAAAATTTAAATGTAAAAAATTTAAATATTAACACATTCAATTTGATCAAAACAATAAAATTCTGTATTACTCTAGTTTGCGTGTTGCTTGGAAGGACAACAAAACATGTATTTTAGTTCAACAGTGAATTATAAGTCCTAGAACATCCTCTGAAAAGTTTAGCTGTGATAGTCCTGGTTTTCTTTTTGGTTCTGCAGAGGAACATCTTGCATTTGCTGCTCCTCATGTATGTCTTGCCATTGCAGTCCTTGTTCCAAGTATGCAAAGCCCTCACATGACACATAACGAGCTGCATGCATCTTCTGTGACTGCTATAGCCCTTTGACCAGAACGTTACATTGGCACAGTCATTTCTGTTCTCTGTGGGCCGCCCCTAAAATATTAATCCCGTCCCAGAACTTTCTGTCACCCATGGCTCAGTCTGCCGACTGTGATTCGTTAAAAATCCTTGTCTCTAACAAAAAATCATCTCCATCAAGCAGTGGTTGTGTATGTGATCTCTTTTAGAAGCCAGATATGGCCTAGTGGTTAGGGTGTTGCCGCTGCAACCAGAAGGTTGTGTGTTCGAATCCCATCCCTGCTAGTGTCATCACTGAGGTTTTCATGAGCACGGAGCAAGGCCCCTTTGGTGGCACCACCCCCAGGCACCCTGTCTTTGGGGCAGCTGGTGAACTGCAATCAGAAGGTTGTCGGTTCGAATCCCAGCCCTGCTGGTGTCATCACTGAGGTTTTCATGAGCAAGGAGCAAGGCCCCTTTGGTGGCACACCCCCAGGCGCCCTGTCTTTGGGGCAGCTGGTGAACTAGTGGTTAGGATGTAGCCTCTGCAATCTGAAGGTTGTGGGTTCAAATCCCAGCTGCTAGTGTCATCACTGAGGTATACCCACACTGCCGCCTGGGTGCCCCTCATGGGTAGCAGCGCACTGCTTTACTTGGTGAATGGGTTAAATGTAGAGAAAAAACATCATATTGATTACACTGTGTCCTGTACTGTGGTGTGTCCACGCTCGGGTTGCAGGGACTAACCGGTTTGACTATTAGGTATTCAGACCCCCTTAAATTTTTCACTCTTTGTGTTATATTGTATCCATTTGCTAAAATCATTCAAGTTTTTTTTCTCATTAATGTACACACAGTACCCCATATTGACAGAAAAACATAGACATTGTTGACATTTGTGCAGATTAAAAAAGAAAAACTGAAATATCACAAGGTCCTAAGTATTCAGACCCTTTGCTGTGTCACTCATATTTTTAACTCATGTGCTGTCCATTTCTTCTGATCATCCTTGAGATAGTTCTACACCTTCATTTGAGTCCAGCTGTGTTTGATTATACTGATTGGACTTGATTAAGAAAGCCACTACTACATTCGTCTATAAAAATGAGAATCATGAGGTCAAAGGGACTTCTTGAAGAGCTCAGAGACAGAATTGTGGCGAGGTACAGATCTGGCCAAGGTTACAAAAAAATATCTGCTGAACTTAAGGTTCCTATGAGCACAGTGGCCTCCATAATCCTTAAATGGAAGACTTTAGGGATGACCGGATCCCTTCCTAGAGCTGGCCGTCTGGCCAAACTGAGCTATCGGGGGAGAAGAGCCTTGGTGAGAGAGGTGGCTGAGCTCCAGAGATGTTAATGGGCTTAACTTTAAGCAGTATGTGTGGAGAAAACCAGGCACTTCTCATCACCTGTCCAAAACAGTCCCAGCAGTGAAGCATGGTGGTGGCAGCATCATGCTGTGGGGGTGTTTTGCAGCTGCAGGGACAGGACGACTGGTTGCAATCGAGGGAAAGATGAATGCGGCAAAGTACAGGGATATCCTGGACGAAAACCTTCTCCAGAGTGCTCAGGACCTCAGACTGGGGCGAAGGTTTACCTTACAAACAAGACAATGACTCTAAGCACACAGCTAAAATAACAAAGGAGTGGCTTCACAACAACTCCATGACTGTTCTTGAATAGCCCAGCCATGACCCTGACTTAAACACTATTGAGCATCTCTGGAGAGACCTAAAAATGGCTGTCCACAAACGTTTACCATCCAACCTGACAGATCCCCAAATCCATGTGTGAAAAACTTGATGCATCTTTCCCAAAAAGACTCATGGCTGTATTAGATCAAAACGGTGCTTCTACTAAATACTGAGCAAAGGTTCTGAATATTTAGGCTCATGTGATATTTCAGTTTTTCTTTTTTAATAAATCTGCACAAATGTCAACAATTCTGAGTTTTTCTGTCAATATGGGGTGCTGTGTGTACATTAATGAGGAAAAAAATGAACTTAAATGATTTTAGCAAATGGATGCAATATAACAAAGAGTGAAAAATTTAAGGTTGTCTGAATATTTTCCGTACCCACTGTATAATAGCCCGACCCGTTCACATTGCCCGGTTGTCTCAATAGTTTAGTCCCCCACGGAATGTGCTCGCTGCTTTACTAGAAGGGGCAACCACCGATCTCTGTGAAACTTCACAGTTAGATAGGGCTTGATGACACCTTTCCACCGACCCCTTGTTCACCTCTTTAGAAAACAGCAATTTTAACCGCATTTTAAAGTTAAACAGTGCAATCTATGTCCAGGAAGGTCTGAGTTCACTGCTCTTGCTAAAAAACAAACAAAATGTAAATATAGAAAATGTGTAGTTCATCAAAGGAGCTGGATGTGTTTACAGAGCAAGTTTACTTGAATTTAATTACGAATTATCTGTTCCATGCTTTAAATATCATCCGTTCACCCAGAGATTACTAGATAATTTTTTTTTACTTTGTTTTTGACAAACTTCTGTCTGTGCAGCTACAGACTTTTACAGCCTTACAGATGGTTACAAAGATTGCTTTTATTTTACAAATTAATTTTAAAAAGCAGCAATAAATATCTTCAGAAGTTCACAACCTTTATTGAATGTGTTTGTGTGATTTATTTATGTTAATACAGTTCAATTCACATAAAATAACTGTGATAATCTTTGCAACCCTAGTCCATGGGCAATTTGTTAAATTCTACAGTATTGCTCTGAAAAACTCTTTTGGCCCCTTCATTTTAAAGAATGTGCTCTTTTTGTGTTTCTGTTTACCAAGGAAACATTAGTGAACCTTCAATTTAAAGGTTCCTTGGGGAACCAAAGGTGGTTCTTCTATCATTCCACTTTATTTTTAAGGAGGTAGATGCCCTTTTACTGGACAGACTAAAGATGGAACATGCTACTTGTTCGGATGCAACTATAGGAAATAAATGTTACCAAAGAGTGTGTATGGAAGGATTTTATCATATGTTTGATTGTGTTATTGTCTCTTTTTTTTTTGATTGTGTTTTTGTCTATTTTGCTAAAGAAAACTACAGAATTCATGAATGCTGTCCACCACTTCATGATCTACCTTTGCATCAAGGGAACTCCCATGAAACACTGTCATTTTAACAGGTGAGTGCAATTGTGTACAATAGCTTATTATTGTCTAATGAGCTGCCAGACTGTTTGACATGAATCTCTCAGGTACTGTTTCCATATCGGCCTCTCTGAGGAGCTGTCACAACTAAACGACTAATTAGAGTTAATTAACAGGAGGGTTGAAGACTTGAGCACTGTCATTCTGGCACGAGTTAATTAACAGGAGGTTGAAGGATTGATCATCATCATTGTGGCCTCAAAACAAGTTAGCTGATGCAAATTCTAATGCCGATTACAAAAATTCAGCTTACAGTTCAGCTTACATCTTTCTCTTATGACATTTTTTAGCCTCATAATTATAAATTATAGTGATTATTTTATTTAATCATAGTTTGTTTTATTGTGAACATCACTATAAATTTCATTTTTCTCAAATTTGTACCCATAGCACAAACCCATTATAATATATAAATGTCTCAGCCAACTTTCTAAAAACAAAAACAACGAAACCTTTCTGTGAATCTAGTCACTCAATCACATTTTCACCTCTATCTGTATCCAAGCTGTAACTTAAATTTTGAGCATTTGAAGGGTTTACCCAAAATACGCATTTATCCCATAAAACAATGTTGCCTATCAAATCATTTTTTATTTATTCTTGCTATTTGTGGTGCTTGTTGTGGGGTTTTTTTGTACCATTTTATTAACATAGCCCTGTATTTTTATTAGCTTACATTTTTATTAAAGGTGGGTTCAAATAAACAAGTACCCTGAATTCTTAAACAGACACACTGTGAAAATAAGACCATATGCTTAACCCTTTTTGTCATAGAATACCCTGGAACAACTTACAAAACAAAATATGACTTTGTACAGTGACTCTTATCTTGACTGAATGTCTGCTAATTTTGTTGAGGTTATTTGTTTACATTAAGGTCAAATTAAAACACAAACTACATTGGTGCTGCTACAGAATTGGATCTTAGGCCTTGTCCACATGGATGTCTGAATTGAGGGTTTTTCTGGCGTTTGCGGCGTTAGGTGAGTGCGGACTGAACGGCGACTGTTTTTCTGCTCATTGGAGCAAATCAAAGCCACACAGGTGTTCATCTCCTGCGTTGGGCCAGCTCTGTGTTCAAATAAACACTAAGGGTCACTATGAAGAGCACCAGACTGTGCTTCACACATACAACTACATACTGCAACCAGAGGTGGGCTGGACGACATGTTGAAAACTAAGGCCATCTAGTGGCTGGCTGCAGTACCATATTCAGTCTTGCCTATTTCATGTAGATGAATAGGCTGGTATGATAACTATGTTTTTAATTAGCATACCCAGTAACTTATGTCTTTTCTACAAGCATTTGTGATCCTCACAAGCACACCATTATGATTTACCTTAAGTACATTTCATAGAAGTTATTTGCTGATAATAACTAGCTGAAGTACTTCATGAGGCAGCATCTGTGTTTAAAACCGCAGACCAGAGTTTTGTTAGGTAAAGACATGTTGGTAACTTCAAAACACCAACTGTAAGTACGGGAATGTGCAAACATACAGCCCAAACAATCATTACTTTCTTTTCCACATTTAGCGATTTTCCCATAGACTACTGACTGATGAAAGTGAAAGTGATCATTCTGTCATACGTGAACACACCACAGCACACAGTGTGAAGAGCACGAAATTCTTCCTCTGCATTTAACCCATTCACCAAGTGAAGCAGGGGGCAGCCATGAATACGGCGCCCGGGGAGCAGTGTGTGGGGGGTACCTTGCTCAGGGTACCTCAGAGGTGCCTAGTGGTCTTGGGAATCGAACCTGGACTTTCTGATCACAGGGAATGCCTTAACCACTAGGCCACCAGCTGCATGTTGTTTTTCCTAGAATGATGCAACAAGTGGAATGAGGCCTCATATTATAATTATACAAATAATAATAATAATAATAATAAGAAGAAGAAGAAGAAGAAGAAGAAGAAGAAGAAGAAGAAGAAGAAGGAGAAGAAGAAGAATGATGATAATAAGAATAACATGTAGCACAAAAATCTAATCAAGAGTGCTGATGGCCAGAGCTTGAACCTGTCATGAGATGTAAACCACAAATTCATTTGTCACCAGGACCCTTTATCTGGCAACGTTCACGTGTCGACAGCACAGTAGTCTCAGTTGTATTCCTTGCCCACTGAGATTAATGACATCACAAATACCCTGATGTTTCTATTATGGTAATTAATTTTGTTACTATTCTTTTGGGAAAAGGACTTGGAGACTCATGTTCTTATTATTTACACCAAGTGGGCAGTGGGGTTCAAAAAATCAATTAAACAACAGTTAGCCTGGTCAGCTCCAGCCCTCCAACCTTCTGTAGGAGAACCACTGAAAGTTCTCTGTACCACTGCCTGGTTTGAAAACTTCTGAACAGAAACAGCTGAACATGATAGTGAGAACAGTGACCCTTTCCTATCCTTTGTGGAGAAAGGATGTGCCTGCAGAGCCTCTGAAAGTGTCCCCGGGATATGTATTGCACTACTTGCTCGACTGATCATTGTTCATATCTGCAAAGTTGCTTTATATTTTATAACACAGGTCAACAGGTGAAAATTATCCTGTATGAGTTTCTGTGTGTTCTGTAGTGTTTTCATGCTGATCTAAGATCTGTGTGTAGTGTTTCCTGCAGGTACAGTGTTTGGGATGAAGCTAGTTCTATACTGCATGATAGTTGGTATAATGATCATATAATAATC
>JBBJLR010014673.1:0-13501 GCA_037577145.1 Brachypetersius gabonensis
CTTGACCAGGACCACACCCCTAAATGCATTGAAGCAACTGCCATGTGATTGGTTGATTACATAATTGCATTAATGAGCATTTGAACAGGTGTTCCTAATAATCTTTTAGATGAGTGTTCTATTTCGAAAGCTTATTGCTTTTTTTCCATTTCTTTTTCGTGGGGGTCCCATATAATATAGAGAAAAATATTGGAACGCCTGACCATTACACCAACGGGGACTTTAATGTCACTGCACTCAGACATATACAGACTTCTAAATAGAGTTGGTCCCCACTACAGCTGCTATAAAGCTCTGGACTAAGAGAGGAACTTGTTTTTCTATAATAAACTAGATAAAATCTGAACGCCCTGCAGTGGTGAATAGCTTTCGTTTTATATTTGATTTGATTACATTGATGTTTAAGTTGAGATTTACAGAAATATATGAACTGTAACTGTTTTAAAGGCAACACTGCTGTTAAAAAGCTCCTCCTTTGTTTAAAGTGTTTTGGAAACCAAATGTTATTGCACTTTTGTAATAAAAGTGCGCAATACACTACTTTTGACTTATTTAATTTTGCAAAGAACAATGCAATTAATCACAGACATCCTTGCGATTAAATCGTTGCCTAGCATTAATATATACACATTAAGCCATATTAGCAAGTTATACGTAATCACTATGAAACCAAACGCCTTAATTCTATCCCTTAAAAGGACCTTAATTTCCAGGAAAAGTGCACAGATTAAGGCTGTTTAAGGGGTAAAACTAAAGAATTTCCCCCTTACTTTTTCAAATTTGCCCCTTAAATAATAGAACCTCCTGAATTAATGTTTAGGATTAATGGGTTTCACACTTTCACTAAATTCACTTTTAAGGTCAAATTAAGGGGTCAGTTCACAAATTAATGGCCACTTAATTCAGATTGTGGTGTGGTGTATTTTCAGGGGTAAATTAAGGAAGGGTTAAGCACATTTTAAGTCCATTGTCGTAGAGCATTTAGCTGTGGATGGCCAGGAGCAGGGCTGTAGAGACCTTTTGGAAGTAGCCATTACCTGAGAGGTCCCCAGTGATGGCAGAGGCACCAAAGTAGTAGCCCTGAGGCAGCCGTACACCCGGTATGTCCAGGCAGTCCCTCCACTCATGCTGACCATCAATATCAATCATGACCTGCAGACATGATGGAATGTAGTAAACCTCACATACAGCAAACAAAGCCAGTAATGTGACAAGTAGCGTATATTAAAGCCTGATATGTTTTTGTGTCAGATATTATCTATATTTTATACAGTAATCCACCACTTTTCGAGGGGGTTATATTCCAAGAGTACCCGCGTATAGTGAAAAAAAAAAAGCGTTTAAAAAATCCCTAAAATTGCCTATTTTTATGGTGTAAACCCTAAATATGCCCCCAAATCTGCTCATAGAACACTTTAAACTCAGTTTAATGCATTACCCTTAAAGAAAATGTAAAGGTAAATAATCAGAAAACTTCATTGCTTAAAAAAGCGTTAGCATTAACGGTTAGCATTAGCAGCGTGCAAAGACTTCTACACAAAAGAAATATTGAAATAACTCTCTCTACCCACATGTTTAGACAGGGCACAGCTTACTAATACTAAATAAACTGAAATGACTGCTGAAAATGGGCATGGGGTTTTTAAAAAACTATAATACGAGGACAAGACACAGAGCAGTCATGCTACATGCTGCAGCTGGCTTCTTCTTCTTCTTTTTATGGCGTCTGATAATTTTTCAGTGTTTTACCGCCACCACTCGTACAGTTCTCAGAAAAAAATCTGCGTTAGACTGAATCCACGAATCCACGTAAAACTGAGAGTGTACTGTTTTTGAAAAACGCCTTTGGTTTGAATGTGTGTGGAAAAAAACGTAATAAATCGTACGCAAGGTTCAGGGCTTTACAATGACGAGAGGCTCCAACAATGAGAGGAACTCCAGCACACTACTGCTCCCGAGTTGTAAAAATCCAGAGCTGGAATTTGATCCAAAATATAAAACGAATGATTTTCAAAATTACAGGCATTTGAGAATTCAGCTGACTTCAAAGCTTTGGAATTTATTCTATACAGTGATGTTTACCCTGCCCAGCCTTAACCTGAGATACTGTAGGACAGCCAAAACACTTTTGTTCAATGTGTGAAACCTGACCTGTGTCCTTAGCATGCTAAAATGATGGTATGATGACTTTCCACAGCACTCAGCTTGTTCAATCAGCACAGTTTAACACTCAGAACTATATGACCGCTAACTGCTTGCGTCATCAGATTCTGCGCAATGTGAAATGTGAAGCTGTCCTTTGTCAGTGCTCCCATTCAAATTAACAGAAGAAACTCACATCCTAAAGACAGAAATATTGTAGCACCAAGAGTTATGCCGAATTTATATTTCTTTGTTTCTATTACTTACCAATTACACCGGGTAACAAATTTCCATTGCACTTTTTGATGTTTCTTGGTCAAGTTTTGCGCTATTGCAGAACATCCCGTTAGTTTTTTTTCCTTTCTTCAATAGTTCTAGAGATAAACTAAATTTCATGTATATTTTTAATTATAAGGGTGTTATAATACTACTATTATTTTCATATTAGTGTGTCTCACAATGTGTGAGAGCTGGCAACCCTGTTATCTACATGTACAACAAACAAAACATTAATACGCAAAACGTTATAACAAAAAACCATCAGCCGAGTTTATTTTCTTCTAAAAATGACGTTTCTATTAAACCCTTGAAACTACATGAAAATAAACGTTACCACCGAAATCAGCGCCGAGATTGTAGAGGAAACACTACAGAATGGAATGAAACATTTTTTGTTGCCTGGTGTTATTGTTCACCAGTTCTTGTCACAGAAAATATTTTGTAGTGAAAGTTTTGTATTCAGATTGACCAGTTTGGTGTGTGTTGTATAAAGAGGAGGTGCTTCATCAGAAGGTCATGAAGTCAAATGCTGGCATTAACATCCATCCAATCATTATCTGCAATCAGCCACTGCATCAAAACCACTGAGGGGTGTAAATAACAATGATTGTCTCCTTTCAATGACACCCATCAAGGGATGGGATATATTAGGCTGCAAGTGAACAGTCAGTGGATGTTCATGTGTTGGAAGCAAGATAAGTGGGCAAGTGATGGTTAGACAACTGTGTAAGAACATCTCCAAAACAGTAGGTTCCTGGTCTGCAGTGGTTAGTACCTGCCAAAAGTGATCCAAGCAATGACAATAAACTGACAGGGTCATGGGCAGCCAAGGCTCAGTGATGCCTGTGGAAAGTGAAGGCTAGCTAGTTGGGGCCGACCCCACAGAAAAGCTAACCTAGCGCAAATCAGGGTTATGCTGGTTTAAATAGAAAGGTCTGAGAACACGCAGTGCACCATGGCCTGCAGTGTATTGGGTTGCATAACCGCAGACTGGTCAGAGTGCCCATGCTGGCCCCTGTCCACATTAAAATTGCCTAAAGTGGACAGAAATGGACCAAGGAGCAATGGAAGACAATATATGGTACAATTAATTACATGCTCTTCGTTTCTTCGCTAAAGGTGATTTTCAAAGTGAAGTGTGTGACTGTGTGTGAGAGAGTGTGTGTACCTATACCTTTGCCAACATAGTTTTCTATGACAGCTCTGTCCCAATACTTTTGTCCAGATTGGCCAGTTAGTCAGGTTTAAAGTTCGGAGCACGACGTTGTTTAATCTCCATATGCTGAGGACAGTAATAAAGAGATTCTGGCGATACAGTGTTACAAACTGGAGCCTCGTAAAGTTACAGTGGCAGCAGGTAACAGTGACTTTGTGAGATCACATGTTGCGTTAGTTGCTAGGTAACAGACATAAAAGTCGATCGTTGATGTTAGATCGCTTATTTAGGATTCCTAACTCGAGATAAGATAGGATTCCTAAATCCAGTTAGGATTTGCTTCTGTAATACCAACCTGAAAAAAATCCTATCTTGACTTTATACTTCAGATAGGAAGTTTCTGTAATACGGCCCCTGGCTTTCATGTGAATGTTACCTTAACATGTATCACTTACATAAACGTTGCAGACCAAGTACACCCTACTGGCAGTGGCCTCTTTAGGCAAGTTAATGCATCCTGCCACACTGCAAAAACAGTGCAGGGATGGTTTGCAGAACATAAAGAATTCCGGACATTGACACAACCTCCATTATGACCAGTAATAACTTCATTAGGTCCATGTACCTTGAATACAAGTAGGTAAGTGTACCTAATAAATTGGCAATTCAGTCTACAAGGGTCTCATTCCATATTCTACAAGTTTCTGCATCGGTCCTTACCGTTAGTCTGCGGCGGACGTATCTGATGAAGAGGAAAGTGTCGTGTTTTAAGTTGCGCACCATTGCGTTGCAGCCTCCCAGCTCCGTGGGCCTGCCGTCTCGCTCATGGTCGTAACTGATCGTGCCGTTCCCCACCATCGCCAACACGTAGGGGAAGATCCTCTGAAATACGCAAAAACACAGAGAAAACAGGTGTAGTGTTAAACAAGACAGCTTGTGTATCATGCCTATACCTTTAAAATGTTTCATCTAGAATAAAAGCAGGGGAATGTGACTGGGACTTTGCAAATATGGAGGTCATAAAATGGAACGTACAAATTAAATATTAGTGCAATACAATATTACAATATTCTATCAGTGCTACTCATGGAAAACAGCTCTTCCATAAAACAGATAACTATCATGAAGACAATTCATTTCATTCATGTCAAAAACAAAAGGTTTAAGACCATATACTGTAAACCAGGGTGCCAAAAAGCAATTAAGCAATGCAACAAAAAGAAGAACTGTTAACAGTATAGCTAAGAACATTTGAAATATGCACCGATGAAACACTTTATTAGGTCCACCTACCGTATACACTGATCAACTATATAACATTAAAACCACTGACGGAGGAAGTGAATTCTATTTATTACCTCATTATCACAGAACCTGGGATAAATTAGGCAGTTTGAGATACATGTGTTGAAAAGCAGGAAAAATGTGTGATTTTGACAAGGGCCATGTTGTGACGGTTTGGTCAGAACATCTTCAGAACGACAGGTTGTTTCTGACTAGTACCTACCAAACTGGTCCAAGAAAGGACAACTGGTGAACCGGGAATGGCTTGCCTATCTGTTCCAATCCCACAGAAGAGCTATTGCAGCATAAATTGCTGAAGTGTTGGCTATGACAGAAAGATGTCAGGACACACAGTGCATCGCAGCTTGCTGTGTATAGAGCTGCGTAGACATAGTGACCGTCCACCCCGATAGGCAGAACTGGACCATAGAGCAATGGAAGGTGGCCTGGTCAGATCAATCACATTATCTTTTACATCATGTGGACAGATGGGTGCGTTTGTGAGTGCACTATGACAAAAAGACATCTAGCAAAGGCAATGTAACGCTCCGGAAAGTATGCCGCTTTTTTTAAATAGCACTATTTACAACCAATGTTGTCACAAAGCAGCTTTATACAGAGTCCCTATAGACCCAAGGGTGACAATTTACCCACCTCCATCCGGGGGGTACTACCAGAGCTGGACTGGCTATCGGGTATACCGGCCATTTGCCTGGTGGGCCGATGTAAATTTTGGGCCGGCCAGGTAATTTTGGGCTGCCATGGAATCCCATCTGCCGGCCCAGACTGCGTACCACACCCACCCGATTTTTTGTCCCTGTCCAGCCCTGGGTACCACTCTCCTCCATGGTGAGAGAGAGAGAGAAAGTGCAAGTGTGACTTGTTCTCTAGTTAGCCCCCTATATAACAAACACTATGTAGTAAACGAGTGAACGAATGAAAGTGCACTTTTCTGCAACACAGCTGTAGTGTACAGTGTCTGAACACTTACTTCCTAAAGCTGGAGTAAGAGACTAAAAGGGGCAACCCATCCTCCTCTGGTCGACCCAGAAAGAGAGAGAGAGAGAGAGAGAGAGAGAATCTCTATGGAGATAAATAACAAAGGAAGGCCTTTGTGTAAAATCATAATCACTGTTACACAGATCTATGGCTAAAGGAATGTGTACAGTTAGGAGTCAGGGAAGGTCATTTTGGGGTTTTGCTGTATTTCAGCAGGACACTGAGCCCTCTCACGCTGCTAATTCTTCAGGAATGTTTCAAGGAATGACGAGGAGTTCAAGGGGTTGACTGGGCCTCCGTATCTCAATCTGAGGGATGTCCTGAACAAACATCTCTAATCCTCACAGTGTCAAATGTTGTGGTTAAAGGGTCTGCTGCTAATGTCTTGGTAGCAGATACCACAGCACACATTCAGAGTTCTTTAGTCTTCCATTCTTCCATGCCTCGTCGGTGCTTAGTCAGGTGGTTGTAATGTTGATAGGTTTACGGGTTTAGGCGGATCAGCATTCACGGATTCAGTGTAACGCAGATTTATTCTGAAAACTCTGTCTTGTCCTCGTAGTTTAGTGTTTTAACACCCCCACACCCCCATTTTCAACAGTTAGGCCTCGTCCACACGGACGTTCGAAATGAACGCGCTCTGAACGCCATAGACGTGTTTTTGGCGTTTGGTAGTCGACTGGCGTTAGTCTGACGCCGTTTAACGTCAGCCTTTTCCTCGCGTTCGTCTGGATTTTGACACCAAGAAAACATTGCATGCAGCGTTTATTTGACGCCATCCGAACGCACAGCGGCCGAATGCCGGTGCTGAACGCCGTGTGGACGCTTTGATTTGCTTCAATCAGCAGAAAAACGGGCGGCGTTCAATAGGCGCTCACCTGGCGTCAGGAACGCCAGAAAAACGCCTGGTTCAGACGTCCGTGTGAACGAGGCCTTAGTTTATTTAGCATTGGTAAGCTGTGCCCGGTCTAAACATGTGGGTAGAGAGAGTTTTTTCAATGCTTCTTTTATTTAGGTGTCTTTGCAAGCTGCTAATGCTAAACACTAATGCTAATGGTTTTTAGGCAATAAAGTTTTCTGATTCTGATTATTTATCTACCTTTACATTTTTCTTTAAGGGTAATGCATTAAACTGAGTTTAGTAAAATGATTGTTCTGGGAGCATATTTGGGGGCATATTTAGGGTTTACACTATAAAATAGACATATTTTTTTTTTTAGAAACGTGGTTTTTCACTACACGCGGGTGCCCTTGGAACGTAACCCTCGCGAAAAGTGGGGGATTACTGTATTTACTCTCCTACGGTCCTGACAACCACTGAACAGGACAAAGGGCGTTAACAAAGATGCAGAGAAACAGACTGACATGACCCTGCATTTGTAAACTACAAAGTGCATCTATTTAAAGTGTAAGTGTGTGCTAAGTGTCCATTTGTCATACGTGAAGACACCACAGCACACAGTGTGAAATTGTTTCTCTGTTTTTAACCCATTTAACCCGTTCACCAAGTGAAGCAGTGGGCAGTCAGGAACACAGCGCCTGGGGAGCAGAGTGTGGGGATGATAACTTGCTCATGGGTACCTCAGTGGTGGAACTAGCAGTCCTGGGATTCAAACCCACGACTTATCGCAGCAGCAACTTTCTACCCATTAGGCCACCAGCTGCCCTGCAATAGCAAGTACAGTTGATAAAAAATGAGCTTGGATACAAGGTAGGTGTCCCTAATATAGTGGCTTGTCACTGGGTGCTTAAATCAACACTTAATATAACTGTGTTGACATCAACGAGAAAAGAAAGCAACATGCAGTCAAGACCAGATATGAGTTTCTGTGGGCAGGTACCTGAGTGCGAGGGGTGTACCTCTTCTTCTGGGCCTGGATCCAAAAAGGGCACAATAAGACATCAGTAACATACAGTGGGAAAAATTCTATACTATAACTTGAATTGAAGTGAATTTAAACTAAAACAGAAGTGGTTCAGAAATTTGCATGAAGCCTAGGCCTGACAAGAAAAGACGACTCCAAATCAAGACATTTTAGTACGTGATGTAAATGTAATCGAATCTTTATCTTGGATTGTACCAGAACTTGCACTATTTCAGTGCTAATCTTGACATCTGACAAATACTCTGAAAGAAATCTTTCAAACATGTCCTTATATGTAGTGTGGGTTAGGCATGACAGAGAACGTAAGACATAACAGAGAGTCACACCTCGATATGTTTTTCCTCGTTAGGGTAGGTGTCTACAAACACGCCCAACCCAGTGAAGAAATCCTTATTTCCAAACACCGGACCTGAAACAACACAGCCGTAACATGATGTGAGGAAATACGGCTCCACTCCGGCGTTCACAGCAGAATTCTAAACGTTGTTTACCTTTCTGCATTCGCTCTTTTGTATACCACACCGCCAGGCCGTCTCCATTCAGGTTCTTCTTCCCTTGACCATGGATTTTAAAGTGCACCTGCAGCTCCCAGTCTTTCAGGTTACATGGCTACACACACACACACACACACACACACACACACACACCTCAGAATCTCAGCTTGGGAAACTCCAAACAAAAAGGATGGGAATCATCTGGATCTTACTGATACTGATATTGATGCTTATTGATACTGATCATTTGGTGCAAAAAACAAAGACATCACATCACATGTAAAACAAGTCAACAGTCGTTTAATGTCTCCTTTTCTGAGCAATCAGCTAAACTGTTTCCTGGGTTTTCTGTAAACATAATGAGGGAGGAACGATAGACTGTCCCTCCCACTGATCCAATCCATAATCTACATATACGGCATTTAACAGATGCATTTATCCAAAGTGGACAGTCTCACTTGAGCAACTTGGGGTTGAGGGTCTTGCTCAGGAACCCGGTGGTGGTTTGCTGCAGGTAGGATTCGAACCCATGACCTCTTGGGCCAGCTGCGAGAATCCTACCCACTAGAGCACCACCACCAAATGTTTATGAAAGGTCTGTTTCATTGCAATTTTGGATGTTTTTTTAGTAGGGCTGCACAATATATCATAAATTTACCGTCATCACGAAAGACTGAACTGCAACAAATGATGTTTTTCCAAAGCTCTTCATCCAGTGCCACAGAGAGGAGAGCAAAGACAATTCTTAAGAACAAAACATGTTGGAATGGAATTTTTTTCTGCATAGACTAGTCAGCGTCTGGAGTCTACCAGCAAATCCAAAGCAGAAAAACATGAACACTAAGTTTTTACTCATCGCATGTGATATTGCCATCGCAACACTCAACACCATTATCGCATGTTTTCCTGACATCGTGCAGCCCTAGGTTTTGCTGATTCAGAAAATCACATCATGGTTCGAGAGATAAACGAAATTCGATGTATATTTTTCATTATAAGCTTGTAGTAACACTACTATTATTTTCAATGCGTGAGAGTTGGCAACCCTCTTATCTACATGTACAACAAACAAACAACACATTAATACGCAAAAAGTTATAAGTAGAACAAAAGACCGTCGGCCGAGTTTAGTTTTTTCTAAAAACGACGTTTCTAATGAAACCCTTGAAGCTACATGAAAATAAGCCTTACCACCGAAATCAGCGCCGAGATTGTAGAAGAAACACGACAGAATGGAATGAAACACATTTTTGTTGCCTGGTGTAATTACAGCTGTTATAATAAGCAAGCTCTACAAGACAATGCTTTGCAACCAATGCTATTAAACAAGCCTCCAACTACCTCGCCTACTTTATGAGGCTGAGGTCAGGACTCTGTGTGGACCAGTCAAGTTCTTCCACACTGAACTCCTCCATCAGGTCTTTATGGAGCTCTGGGACACAGTCCTGCTGGAATAGAAAAGGTTCTTCCCCAAACTGGGTCCACAGAGTTGGAAGCATGGTGTTGTCCAGAATGTCTTGGTCCGCTGGAGCAATAAGATCGGCCCTCACTGGAGGTCAGGGACCCGAATTCAATTATTTAGAGGCGTGCTCGAATACTTTTGTCCCTGTAGTGTATAACTGTGCAGGACAGAATGTGCAGGGTGAGAAATAGAAGGGTATTTACAGAATAGAGTTGCTCGTCTTGACATGGTGAATTGTTCCAGTTTCAACCCTTACTGAGATTATGAATGGCATGCAACAGCTGTGTGGTAGCAGAGGTGCAGTACTCACAAAGCGGCTCCACACTGCCCCCTGCTTGCTCTGCATGTCAGGAGTCAGGCGCACCTGATCAGTGGAAACCATGGTGTCGCCCATCAGCTCCCAGTGAGAAGAGCCAGACACACCGATCGCTGTGACAGGACACATGATTAGAACAGCGATAAGTGCCTACTACAGACATTAGATAAGAACTTCATTTATCCCAAGGGGTGTCATTTGCATGCTCAGTGCAACAAGAAAGAGACAAGATAATAAGACAACCGACAAATAAAATGACACACAGTAAACACCAGTGCAACATAAGAGCTTTAGTGTAGGAACAGTGTAACACTGACGTCGCTGGATGTAAGAGATCAGAGCTGTACAATGACAGTATGCAGTAAAAATAAATGCAATAAATAAAGATGATATATCTGTATATACACACATATATAGAAAAATAAAACACACAATCTAATAATAATTCTCATGATAAAGTTGAATTCCTCCTCATCTGAAGTAAGGTGTGTTTCAGCAGCTTCGACTCGGCTGCAACACTGAACACACTTTTATCTTTACATTAGTTAATACGCTTCATTTTTGTTGACTAAAATAATTTACTGTTGCATGCACATTGCTACAGGACGCCGGGTAGCCCACCTTGGTACGGCTTCGTCAGGGAATATTCCCTCTTTAGAAACTCTTCCATCTCATGACCGTCGTCTGATAAACAAGAGTGAAGAAATGCAAAGAACGCCAGACATCTTGCGACCATGGTTCTCCACATTTTAGTGCAAATTTTCCTCTGGATCTCTCCTCTCTGGAACACTGTGGTTTAATGATAATGAGAGGCGGCCATGGCACCGCTAGGACCTGCCCTCGGCGGCACACGATTGGCTGACGTGATGACATGGCGCGCTGCTATTGGCTGTCTTGCTTTTCAATCAAATCCCAGGCCTATCAAATGTCCAACCTATCTGGGGTCCACTGAAGTCCAGTTTATGGTCGTGTAAATAATCACATGAGTGTTTTTCTTACAGTGTAAAATACATTTTATTCCATTAATTTCATAAAATGACACAAACAAGTTTAGTCGATAAAACCCAGATCTGCACTGCAAAGGGCGATGCAACCTATAATTTGAGTTCGACAGTCAATTCTGAACACTCTTCTGCAGAGCACAGGAGAGCTAATAACTCACAAATTTTAAAAACCGTGTATTGTATTTATTTTAACTTCATTTTCTCCTTGGTCGAGCTGAACAGTGCACTGACTTCCGGGTTACATAAAATTATGTAAGAACAGACTAAGGGATTGTCTAAAAATGTACACCAGAATGAAAAATCAACAGAGGCCGTTTTGTTACAAAGACTGGCATTCACGAAATAGTGTGCATAAAAATGTAGGATCAGGACCCTGTTCAGAATGTTAAGCCACAGTCAGTTTGTGAGCCTGAAAGATTCTGAGATTGGTTTTGAGATTCTCCTCCCCTGCATGTTTTAATGTTTTCAGTTCAGTTCAGTTTTATTAATATAGTGCTTTTTGCAACCAGTGTTGTCACAAAGCAGCTTAACTGAGCCCATATTGAGCCTAGAGTGACAGAAAGGGGGGGGGGACTCCCGAGAGAGAGAGAGAGAGAGAGAGAGAGCGTCTCTATGGAGATAAATAACAAAAGAAGGCCATAATGAACTAATTTAACAACAGATTGGCCGTCTTTCTGTGGCTGCTGCAATGTTATCCATCCTGTATGTTTACATACACTTCCCACATTGTCGCACTTCTTTATTGTCTACATACTTTAACATTAACAGCTCACTCGCATTACTGTTACGCTGCTATAATGTCCATTTATTGTACAGTTCTGTCATGCCAACTTCCTCCTGTACAGTAATCATACTTCTGCTCCAATTCTCATCACTCCAGAAGGTTAAGTCTATTCCCTGTTTGTTGTCTACTGTCTGTCGTAACTTGCGCTCTGTTGAATATTGTACGTTGCTGTATGTTGCACCATGGTGCATGGAGAAACATTGTCTCATTTCACTATGTACATGTAAACAGCTGCTGATGACCAAAAAAAAAGGAATCTTGAACCATCTACAGTCTGTACAGGGTCAGTACAGGTAGATTTTGTCTGTAGGCCATAATAATTCGAGCTTTAAACTCCAGCACACTAGCTGTAACTCAGGGCAGCTGGTGGCCTAGTGGTTAGGGAGTTGCCCCTGCAACCAGAAGGTTGTGGGTGTGCATGTCTTGTGGGACTGTGGAGACCATGCAGGAAACCCACACCAGGAGAACATGGAGGTGTGTGTCACTACCGCTGAGCATCTTCATACATTCATTCCATTTTTACCTTTGTTTCAGTAGAGTGTGGCAGTTGCAACAATGATGAACTAAGCAAGAGAAGCAGGTAGAACACACACTCCAGTTCATTTCATATGAAAGAGGCTTTTAAAAAAATGGCAATGGGTAATGGAGGGTGGGAGTCCTGTGCTCCAGGAGAGCTTTATATCGAGGAACAGCCCCTGAGTGATGAACTCCGCAACAGGAGAACTCTAAAGGTGATGCTGTCATTTGTGGACAGTCCCTTATTTTACAACGTGGCTGGACTCCCAGCCTGTGTGTCCCCAGTGGTCTCCTCGATGAGGTGAGCTTCTGCAGAGGAACGATGGAGCCCGTACCTGACAGCGAGAGTAAGAAGGTCGACATCTACCGTGACACCTGGGTTCGGTTCCTGGGTGAGTAAAGCTAGAATCACTGCTCTGGTCTGTGTGCGTGTGTGTGTGCGTGTGTGTGCGTGTGTGTGTGTGTGTATATACAGGCTGTCCTTCTGTGTTCCTCCCTCACAAGACAAGTTCAGCATGTCTCTGGCCTGCTTGAATGTAACTTCTGCTTCTAGTGTTTTATACCAGATAGTGGTCCTGTATGTTAGATAGGATACAGATCTGTTAGTGTTAGTGAAGCTTCTGGATACTGAAGGTGAAGACATATGATACAGCAAGCATACATTATATAGACAGAAGTATTGGGACGCTTGACCATTTCAGCAACAGAGACATTAATGACATTGCATTCAAATCCATGGAGTTGGTCCCCCTTTGCAGCTATAACAGCTTCTGTGGGAATTTGTGTCCATTCATTCTGTAGAGCATGTGGACGAGAAGGTCTGGATCACAATCTCCGTTCCAGTTCATCCGTGTCTTTAAAGAGCTCGCTTTGTGCACTGGGACACAGTCATGCTGGAATAAAAAAGGTTCTTCCACAAACTGGGTCCACAGAGTTGGACCAAAAATGTCTTGGTCTGCTGGAGCCATAAGATTGTCCTTCAATGGAAGTAAGGAACCCAAACTCTGAAAATGGGTGTGTCCAAATACATTTGACCACCCAAACCCTGAAAAATAGGGGTGTCCAAATACTTTTGACCATATAGTGTAGTTTCCAGGTAGAGTCACACCCTGTTTAAAGTCACACCCGGCTCTCTAATCCCATCACTGTTCACTGGAATGTGTCTTAACTCTACAGAAT
>JBBJLR010014683.1:0-13501 GCA_037577145.1 Brachypetersius gabonensis
GGAGAAATATTGTCAGCAGTTCTTAAAAATGAAGGCAAAGCTGTTCAGTTCAATACTTGCAGCTAGAAAAGATAAAAACTGAGAAACTGAACGTTTTTGCAGTGGAAGCGTATATTTTTCCAGAGCTGTAGATTTGTGGATATGGTTTAGAATGCTATTATGATTTACTAGGATGTCCTAAATCGAGTGTGTTTGTGCCCTAATGAAGATCTGAACACAGTTACAGTTGGTTGATTTGAGTGACTAATGTCTGGAATTTGTGTGTGACGAAGTGAAATTTGGCCACAAACATATGTTGGCAGTAAAACTGCATCTGAGCTCAGAATAAAATCTGTATAGATTAGTATAAAATGCACTGCACTGTATGCAATAAAGTCATTAATGACATTTCTAACATTTACAAACTAACATAAAGCTATGATCATGTTAAAGTGAGAAAAAAATATGAATTTAACAATAAAAATACGATGCTATTTTAGGTATCTGAGAAAATTTATCTGGGGGATAGGCATTTCAATGTATTTTTGTCATTTTCATTATTACACAATCTGAAAACACTGGCTGCCCTTTAGAATGTGTCAAAATTTTGTGATGGACCAAACAATGGAAAGTGGAATTAAATCACTTTACATTACCTTACATTAAATGTTTATTTTTATCTACTCCTTAGAAGTCGTGTCACGTTGGGGTGCCAAGGGATGGAGATAGAGATGCAGTATTCCATTATTTTTTTTTTATTTATAATGAATCACACAATAAGGCATGAGGGCCAAACAAAAGATCACCAACAGAACACCCAAACCAAAAGAACTGACACCTGTACACAAAATAAATGTCCTTTAATACTAACAGCACTAAAACCCAGGACAAACCAAAATATACAATCACTTAACTTAAACACTGGCAGAGTGAATGTCCACATCTCATTTTGACATACAGTATACAGCAATCCTCCACTTTTCACAGGGTTACGTTCCAAGAGCACCCGCGTGTAGTAAAAAAAAAACCAAATTGTTGTGTTTTGGTAAAAAAATAGCCTCAAAATGCCTATTTTTATAGTGTAAACCCTAAATATGCCCCCAAATACGCTCCCAGAACACTTTATTTTGTGTTAAACTCAGTTTAATGCATTACTTTTTAAAAAATGTAAAGGTAAATAAACTTAGAAAACTTTATTGCTTATTGCATTAGCAGTTACAGACACTCGCACACAAAAGAAACGCTGAAATAACTCTCTCTACCCACATGTTTAGACAGGGCACAGCTTACTAATACTAAGTAAACTGAGATAACAGTTGTGGGGGGGTTAAAACACTAAAATACGAGGACAAGACACGGAGCAGTCATGCTACATGCTGCAGCAGCTTCTTCTTCTTCTTTTTAACTTTTCAGTGTATTACTGCCACCGCTGGACTGGAGGCAGTAATACAGTTTGGTTCTCAGAAAAAATGCATTGGACTGAATCTGCAAATGCTGATCTGCGTAAAACTGAGTGGTTACTGTACTCCCATGTCAAAATAAAAGTTCAGGAAACAGAAAGAACAGCACTGACCATGGAAATGACAAGTTGCAGTTTTTGGGCTGACGTATTTTTTTAACCAACAGTAATGGTTTGTTTGTTTCTAAAACAATATAAAACAATACAAATAAACAAGCTAACAGTACCTGTGATTATATGTATGTCTGTGATTATATGTGCTGGCCTTCGTACAGACATTTTGGGACAGGTGCTCAAAAAAAAGAAATCTGAATGTAATATAATTTATTAGCCCTTTAGTCTACTATGATGTCTGTTATCAAGAGACACACTCTAATCATGTTTCAGAGGAAACCATCCTTGGTGTTCCTTTCCTTTCCTTTTCCCTTTTCTTACATTGTATTTCCCTGCTCAGCTCTATTTGTAACATTTGTGGGTTTTAATATATTAAAAGCAGTTATAATTGATATGACTATTTTCTAACCTCCTTTCATCCCTTTGAATTAAATGAGTTATTTGTTACTGTGCCTTTAAGACTGATATGTAAATGACCTTTGTGCTGATTGACTCATTGTATTAAACCTGCTGAAAAGCGGTATAGCTTGAAGCTTCATGTCTGTGTGAGTGTGTGAAGCTAATCTCCTGTAGACTGAATGCAGTATATGCAAGTATGTTAGTTCTCCAAAACAATGAAGTCAAAAGAACTGTTTTTGAGGCTTAGTTTCTATGTGTCACAGTGCATTCAGATACAGAGACTTTCATATGGAGTTGGTCCCCCTCTGGGGCTGCTGTAATGGTTCTGCCTCCATGTTCTGGACTCTGAAGGGAACTTGAATTTCTATTACAAACTAGATAAAACGTGAATGCCCTGCAGTGGCAAATAGCTTTGGTTTTATATTTGATTTGATTACATTAATGTTTTAGTTAAGATTTACAATAAATTATAATAAATTTACAATAAATAAAGTTCTGGGACACCAACAGGTACTCTAATGATATCTCATTCAAATACATAGACTTCAATATGGAATTGTTCCTCCTTTGCAGCTATAACTGATTCTGTTCTTCTTGGAAATCTTTTCACAAGATTTTGGAGATTCCAGTTCATCCCAAAGGTGCTGGATGAGGTTGAAGTCAGGGCTCTGTGTGGACCAGACAAAATCTTCCACACTTAACTCCTCCAGCAGGTCTTTATGGAGCTCCCTTTGTGCACTGGGACACAGTTATGTTGGAATAGAAAAGGTTCTTCCCCAAACTGGGTCCACAGCATGGAAGCATGGCGTCATTCAAAATGTCTTTGTCTCTTTAATTGTGTCCACCTGTGGCAATGGGTATTATCGAAACACCCGAAGTAACTAAGAGGTGTGTCCCAATACTTTTGTTCACATTGTGTATTTAGTCTTCCGCTCGTTTCCGCTCGTTTTTAAAGTGGCATAAAGAAGCGCATATGTTAGGTATCTAATGACATTCGATTTATTATTTATTTTTACCTGTTTATTTACAGGCATTAAAATGTCGGTTGCCTCCTATTTGTTAGCCGGCATTTTAATGTGGGTTACACAAAGAGAGCAGAAACCTGGGCGCACCTTTCAGAGTGGAGGATTTGCAGTAGTTCGGGTTGCAAGGTGCTCCCTTTGTCATTACCCTGTTATGGCCCACTGCCCTCTGTGGGTTAAGGTCAATCTGATATGCCTCACAGAGATAGCAGAAGAAAGCCCAAGCTTGATTTACATGACAATTTGCACAACCGAAATACAATCCTGAGTAAAAAGGACAACACTACTGCAAACTGCCAAGATTGGTGCATAATTAATAGACCATTGTGTACACCGGCTTCTTTACCGAAGGTCAAAATCCAGCACGGGCGACAGGAAGCAGCTTTCACTAACAAGGCCCTATTTTCAGATTCAGAGCCTGCCAGCGTTAGATGTATTCACCGCAGTGTGTGCCATCGCTCTGTTTGATCTCGCTGCTCGCGCGCCGGTTTTGTTTGGTCGACGTATTCTCTCCACCAGTACATCTGTCTGTTTTTCAGCAAGCGGTAATAAGTTGAGCTCCCTGGGGAACGAAGTTGCGTTTATCGCACAACTGACGTGGATGAAATTAAAAATTTTTGCACTCGCTATCAGCTTCTTGCCGAATGCCCTTAATCTTCATAATGAAGATTTATACCTGATTCGGCAGTGTTCTTTATGAGTGCCTCTGGTCCTGCCTCTTATCTTTTTGAAGGTGTTCATATCAGGAAATAGGAATGCGACACACAAAAGGTTCTTGACTATGATTAAAGGACTCTCCACATCAAACGATGAGTGAGGAGAAGGTTTTGGTGGCAGTCTGCCCGAGCAATAAACAAATCAACCCAGCAAAGCAGACACCGTCTGCAGCTCTGCTGAGCTTTAATCGCTACTGCTCTGACATGATGCCTTTCTGCAGGAATTACATGCAAAGCCAATTCAAAGGCAGAGGTGTTCTTCATCAGTGTTCAGTCAAAGGAACGGCTTAAACGGGGTATTATTGGATTCCAAACAGCCAATGATAGAAATCCTCCATTAGCTTTGATTTACAGACTGTGAGAAATGTGGATTCAGTCTCATCTAATGAATTCCAGGCCAAAGTGGTACGAACATACAACTCGTCCCTACACTTTCTGACACACCTTCCATTGACGACACACTATTAAAATGCCATTGTGATTCCATAGAAGAAGCGTTTTCAGTGGATGGTCCATGAAAGAACAGTTTTCATGTTCAGGGTTGAGTGTGAATGGACCTACACACAATGTAAAGGTTATTGGAAGAACCCTTAGATTGGAACAGTGCGTGAAGAATCTCTTCAGATGGGTCTTCACACTCACATCTCATTTTATAGAAATGGCTCTTTTTAAAAAAACGTAGGTTGAAGGACACCCAGTGAATTATCTGGACGAAGGCCTTTTCTCAGAACAGCATGGTAGTAGGCTGCTCGCGTTAAGTTCTAGTCCGTAACAATTGCTTTCAAGGCCAAAAATGGACTTGCATCCCCAAACATAACAGCATTGATCACTTCTCGTCCTTTCAGGGCTTCACCCTCTTCTTTTGAGCCTCCGCTGTTCAAATGAAGAAAAGAAGAGGGAGACCTGCATCAAGACTGTTCTCAGTCTCGCCCCCTAGTGGTGGAACAAACTCCCTCTTCCGATCAGATATGTGGAGTCCTCACTGTCTTCAAACGTCACCTGAAGACCCACCTCTTCAAGGAGTACCTCAGCGACTAACTACATCTCGTATTCTACTGTTTACTTTCCTATGGCTTATGTTGCTCTAGTATTGTTTGACAGGTGTTGTTTAATTATTTGATAGATGTTGTATAGGTGCACTGACTGTGCAGTAAATAGTTGACATGGATTTAAGCTGTTTACTGGTTTAAGAAACAGTTGTGAACTACTTGAGCACTGATGTACGTTGCTCTGGATAAGAACGTCAACCAAATGCTGTAAATGTAAATGTGTCTATCAGGTAAAGCAGCAGTGGAGGGATTTTTAAACCCCTTAGTACCACTACTGTGTTGGGAATAGTCTTCCAACCAAAAATAATCAGTCAACAGGGGCCCAAGGACAGACACTGACTGCTCATAAAGGGCCAGAGCAGGGGTACCTAACTATTTTTGAACTACTTTCAAAGTTATCAGTCTGTTAAGATAAAGATAGCCTATGTATTTAATATGCACATGACAAACAGAAAATAGTGGGTCACTGGGTGGGGACAGCTAGGTGCTTAGGCTATGGCCAGGGCAGTTGGAGCTAGTTGCAAGCCGTAGACAAGCCTTGAATCCTGTCTCTTCACTTATGGCTTGCAACAAGCTCCAAGAATGCAAAGTCATTAAAACACTTCACGGATACTGACAAGATGCTCTGAATTTGCCTCTCATGACGTGCACCGTCAAGCTGCACAATGTCACAGCATTGCAACCTGCTTGACAGCAGTTGTTGCTGGCATTTAAATGTGCTCCCTCAGCTGATCGTGTTGATTGCATATTTATCCTCACCCTGCAGCTCTAAATTAAACACATTTAGTAGGTTAGTGAGATCTGTCAGGAACGCTAAATTCAAAAGCCGCTGGTAAACCTCTAGCTGTGCATATTCTCTGTGCTGTGAAAGCTTGAGAAAATCTTTCATTTCAGGCAACTCAATGAATCTTGGCAAAAATGGATCTCTGCTTAGCCATCTAACAGCTGAGCGCAGCAGCAGGTCTGTGTTTTTTGTGCCTGTCTCCTCCAAATAAACTTCTCTGTGGCCCAAACAGAACACACACTCTTCACAAGATGAAAACCTTGCTGGTGAATTATGCAATGAAAACGATGGGAGTCTGGGAAAGATTCACTTACAGTGTGTCCGAAATCCTGCACTTGTGCACTTTTAGTGTGCGATTTTAATGCATAGTGCGCTCACACTGAAAACTAAGATAAAACTCAGTGCACTGAAAGAACCTGGATGCTTATGGAATCAGATTTGTGCCAAAATGTTAAAACAAAACTTCCCTAATATCAAACAAAATACATTCAATATTCACTCTCGAGACTTTCACTTTCGCCGCTAGTTTTACAGTTTCGCTGCTAGTTTTTCAGTCACTCCGCCCCGTTTTACATTTTTGCTGCTTAAGGATTCGTTTGGAGTTCTGGCACAGATCTCTCGTGTGGGCGGGCCTTTGACTCATTTACCAGCAGGTATTTGAGTGACAGCTCCGTGCCCCGAAACTCTGCGAGATACGCGGCCTTAAGTGGGCGTGGTTTTCTAAACTCTTCTGTCCCTGCTAACAGAGTTAGCACTAGCGCTAGCTCTGTTAGCACCAAGAGAGAATATGTTGTGGGCTTCGTAGATTCTGGACACTCAGAGACTTTAAAGATTAGCTTTTCCTTCATACCCGCTTTGTGTGTGTGTTTGTGTTTAGACGGGGCAGACCGAACACTATGTTTTGATTCTATTGGTCGTATCTCGCAGAGTTCCGGGTCACGGAGCTGTCACTCAAATACCTGTTGGCAAATGAGTCAAAGCTCCGCCCACAAGAGAGATCTGTGCCAAAACTGCAAACGAATCTTTAAGCAGCGAAAATGTAAAACGGGGCGGAGTGACTGAAAAGCCAGCAGCGAAACTGAAAACTAGCAGTAAATCTGAAAAACTAGCATCAGCGAAACTGAAAAGCCAGCAGCGAAACTAAAAACTAGCAGCGAAACTGAAAAATGAGCAGCGAAACTGAAAAGCCAGCAGCGAAACTGAAAAACTAGCGGGGAAAGTGAATATTGAATGAATTTTGTTTGATGTTAGGGAAGTTTTGTTTGAACATTTTGGCACAAATCTGATTCCATAGATGCTGCACTGAAAACTGCCAGAAAACACAGTGCAGAACGATGGATACTATGCGCACTAATCGGGTGCCATTTTGACCACGTAGCGGAGGGGGCGGGACTTGTTTTTGAGTTGAATAATGCTGGCCAACAGTGAACAATGCAAGCCCAGATGGAGGAAACTGGTTCGTATAAATGTGAGTAACGTTAATAAAGTTATTTTACTGATGTACACTGCGATATAACCGCGAGAATCATGAGCAAATGTGCAAAACGTTAGTGTTCTATTTAGAACAGCACTGACCCACGGCAGTGTGACTACAGAGGGAAGTGCTCAGTGCGTTTCAGTGCACTCACGTAAGTGCACGATTTCCTTAGTTTACACAAAGTAATGAACACACTAGTGCACACCACCACCACTTGAGTACCATCAGTGGCAATAGAGATGATCTTAACGAAAGACTATCTAAGCTCTTTTCAACAAATTCCATAAAAAAACATGGGAAATAAGTTTGCCTCTGGTTTATCCTTTCAATGGGAAAATGGTAAGCAGCTCTTCTTTTGCCCTTGTGTCTTCAAAAACCTTTCTGAGAAAAACATAACCGTGTCATGTCCACCATACCTGTCGACTCATTGAGCTGGGGAGAAAAACACTCACATGCATCGGTGTGTTTCTTCAGTTGCTCCTTGACATTCTTCACCTTTCCCTTGCATCTTTAATAGAAGGCACGATATCTACTTTATTCACCAAAAAGTCTTTCGCCTTGACAAAACCTTCTTTAACAACTTTGCGGTCCTTGAATGTGACTGATGTGATTAGATTAGATCATTGTATGTGATTTCCTTTAAAATTATGCTTTGAAAAACATTATTATAAATTATAAGATAAAACCTGAGAAACTGAACATTTTTGGTCCCGTTGTTAACCTTGTGCTGAAGTAAATCTGGTATGATGGAACAGAGGCTGCACAGTGAAAAAGTGGTTTGCACACAGGAAGACACGGATACACCTTTCAGGTTTTTTTTTTTTTCTTATATTGATTACACTTCTCTATTGACTAGGAATCAGTCAACAAATGACAAATTGTCTATTGGTTGGACACACTTAGATGATGGCTAATACTAATTGTGCATGGCAAAGGTGGACCTACAAAGTCCATATGAGAGTGGGGCACAATGTAACACATTTCTGGTTTTTATTACGTTATTTTGAAAGTATTTTTGCTACATTTATTTATGCTCTTAATGCAAGATGCTGAATCTGGAGAAATATCTGCCTACTGTCAGATTTTGCAAATGTTATTAAGATAATCTGGTTTTAAAAAAAAACATGATGGATGGGGCAGAAGGCAGTGGATAAATTGTTGATCAGATTGGTTTCTCTCCAGGTAATTGTAAATATAAACTATGTGGCAGGAGATCTTAATATAATGGCCAGTGAGTGTAAATACAGTCTTGGTGTACTTAATAACCGGCGATGTGTTTCCCATCTTTTCTCCTTCAAACTGTGCTGTCCCTGAAAGGGATTCCCACCCAAGGGAGTGATTATTTTTGGCTCTCTCAATTAGGATGGAAGCACACCCCCACATCCTTGCTGGAGCAGAATGAGACCTCTGGGAATGCGTAATGCACACATAGACTCCAGCTGACCTAGCCCTTTTAGTTCACTTCGCAGGAGCACAGTTATTCTCACTGAAGTCACACTTGTGTGAATTAGAGCTGAGTAGACTTTTAGCCTAGAGCTATTTTCATAGAGCATTTGAATATTCAGACTATATAAGAGCAATGCCATTGGAACCATATGCACAGCGCAGAAATCAATTACCTACCATGGAGGAAGAAAGACTCCGTGTCAGAGATGTGAAGGACCACTCTTACATGCAGCCCTCACCCAGTTCATTTCTATAGGTGCTAATACCGGCTCGTCCTTCATAGCAAGTTGTTTTGTTTTTCCAGCAGCGCTTGCTGACTCTTCCGTACATTTAATAAGTTGTTTTTTTTTTCTGGATCCACCTCTAAACCTTATACGTTGTTTCTCTGGTGTCTTGAACAAGAAGCCTGCAAAGAGAAACATCATTTATGACTCGCTGTGCACATTCCCAGCTTAGCTAATAGGCAGTCCTGTTCATGCCTGAAAGTTACCACAGTTTAATAAAGGAATTACAGGCGCATTTTAATATTTCATTTATTTAAAGGTAGATTCTGATGAACGTAAATGAGCTCATATCATCGTAAACAAAATTCCAAGTTTAGTGTTGCATGTACACATTGCTGAAGTTTCAAAATGTAGCAGCAAAAACAGCCTCTTTTCAGTCCATCATGGTTGTGATGTCATAACCATGTAGCAGAGGTATTAACTGAGAAAATACAGGAAGAAAAAATGATAAACAATGTGACATTCCAGGCTGTTAAATAGCATCTATGCCTTCATTGCTATTAAATTCACTGAGGAGTCCAGCCCACACAGTCAGCCCAGCCTACTTTTTGACCCAGACTACCACTCGGAAGGGGCATAATTTACATATTTCAGTCTTAAAGGCAACATGCTTCAAAGTGTTTTTAGGAATGTTTAAGAGGAACAAAGATAGGATAAGGCTCTGTAAAAATAAATTATGACTACATAAGACTAAATAAATGTTAGGAGTGAACCTCAGGGAAAAATTACCAGAAAAAAATGTATAAAATGAGCCCATTAAAGGTGACACAGCGGGTCTTAATTGCATTTCTCTTGGCACTACTTCAGAAGAGAACTTAGCACCAGCTTTTAATGAAACTGGCTTGGAAAAGTGATATGCTAAGCGGGAACAGTAGTAGGGGTGCAAAAAAAATATTTAACCAATTTTCTAAGCAATGCTGATTAGAATCTGAAATATAACTACATGCAGTGATCTTATGGGTCCAAGCATAACACAGCCTGCGAGGAAAACATACAGCTTCAAATGCACTTACATTCGGGTTTAAATTCAATACAATGGTTTATAAAAATGTGCTCATCTTTATTTGCTCTTCAGACATAAAATGTGAGGATTATAAGCTATTGATGATTATAAGCTATTTGACACTGCAGGGCATTCACATTTTATCTAGCCTGTTATTGAAAAACAAGTTCTCCTCAGTCTAGAGCATGGGAGGGCGGAACAATTATAGCAGCAGCAAAGGGGGACCAACTCCATGAGAAAGTCTCTGTATCTGAATTCAGTGTTATTAAAGTCACATTTGGTGTAATGGTCAGACGTCTTATATGGACAAAAGTAATGGGAGCGTTGTATGTTTTCACAACAGGCGTCCCATTACTTTTGTCCATATTAAATAAACAGTGGTTTCTCAAAATTTGCTCATCTTCATTTTCTCTTCAGACCAGTGGATTGTGGACCAGAAAACCAATACTTGGCAGATGAGCACCTCACTACTGAGTTCACAGTATGATTCAACCATCAGAGAATCCACAGTAAAGAAAACACATGTTTAAAGCACCTAGACAGTGAGGCGGTGAATGAGTTTGTGAGAAGGGAGGCAAGGTGATTACATCTAAAAAACGATACATTACATCAGGTGCTCTCACTTGGGCGGGTCTTTGATTTTTCCCAGTCTTCAATATTTTCTTGAAAAGTAAACCTTCTCATGTCTTTGGACGTGACCGTTTCTTCCTGACTTGGGTTCCATAGTGGTAAGAGGTCAAGACATCTTCCAAGACATCGACTGATGGTGAAAAGGTGGTTGCATTTGGAAGTTTTTTTTCTTGATATCTGTGCAACATGGTACCTGTGTGTTTTCTATTTAAACATTAATGCATGATGCAAACATTAGGGTGTTCACCTAGTAGGCATGGCGTGATGTGAAACCCACCACAGTATCATTTTTTCATTTACACTTAATCTGTAGACTTTAATATTTGGTTATTTGATATTCCAATCAGATTTTAACAAGAAAAAAAAATCATATCAATCTTTAGAGTAAACAGGGGGATGGTCTCCCTCAAATGTGTCAGAGAGCCCAGTGAAAGGATGCAGTTTCCAGTAAACAGTTGCTTTGTACAGATTATTTACAACCAAAAGAAGCATTTTGAGGCTAATTTGAGGCATTTTGAGGCTAATTTGAGGCTTTTGTTTTATCTGGCAAACAAATAAGCTCTTTACAAAGTCAGTATACACTGAGTTAATTTAGAGAGCCAAGAAGCTTTACTCATGTTCATTTTAATTAATATATTTAATTTTACTTTATCCAGATTAAAATATTTAATCACAATTAATTTCACGTTTGCCATAGTTGATTTGCGATTACTCACACCTTTAATTCTGTCCTAAACACACTGTTTTTAATACTCTTATCAACATAGGAGTAGTCAATACTGTCAACTACATTTTTTCAAATAAATAATCTTACTCATACACATATATACATATATATTAATGCTGGGCACAATTACAATTCTAATCGCGATTAGCCAGACTTCGCCAAAGTGGAGTTTACAGATATGAATAAAGAATACAATTCAGCGCAAAAAATGAACAGTGAAATGTTTTACAACTAGTAAATTAAAAGAACACAGGAATAAAATTACATTCAGCTCAATCTGGCATGAACTGAAAGAGTTGAATCTAATGCTGTGCGAGTTTTCTGGCTCTGTCTGGAGCAGAGCTGTTGTATAAAAGCATTGGAACACTTTAAGCCATGCATGAAGCAAAATGAGGTGCTTGTGCAGGAATTTAACAGATACTGGCATGGAATGGTTGTCACTCATAGAGATGCTGCTTTTAAAAAAAAAATGGTCTCTTATTGTTTTCCAGATAAATGTATGTATCTACGTTCCAAGAGCACCCGCGTGTAGTGAAAAACCACGTTGTTGTGTTTTGGTTAAAAATGCCTATTTTTATAAAGTAAACCCTAAATACGCCCCCAAATCTGCTCCCAGAACACATTTCATTTTAAACTCAGTTCAATGCATTACCCTTAAAGTGTAAAGGTAAGGTAAAAAATCTGAATCAAAATCTTGCTTAAAAAAAAGTTGGCATTAGCAGTTAGCATAAGCAGCGTTTGTGAGCCAAAATAAAGACTCGTACACAAAAGAAAGGTTGAAATAACTCTCTCTACCCACATGTTTAGACAGGGCACAACTTACTAATACTAAATACACTGAGAAAGCTGTTGAAAATTGTTCAACAGTTTGGGGGGGGGGGGAGGGGGAGGGGGGACACACTAAAATAGCACAGAGCAGTCATGCTACATGCTGCATAGTGGGTGACAACTTTTCAGTGCATTACTGCCACCGCTGGAGTGGTGGAGGTAATACAATTCGGTTCTCAGAAAAATATCCGTGTTACACTGAATCCACGAATGCTGATCCACGTAAAACTGAGGGGTTACTTTTTCGCGGGCGTTACTGAGCAGCCGCATATAACGAAAACCCACATTGTTGTGATGTGGTTAAAAAATGTCTAAACATGCATTTTTAAGGCATTTTTTATAGTGTAAACCCTGAATATGCCTCCAAAACACTTTCATTTCATTTTAAAAGAAAATGTAAAAGTAAACCTGTATCCGTACTGTACAGATACACTGAACTGCTATCTCCCGCAGTGATAGAATATAAATAGTGATGTGTCTGGGTCTCCAAACACTATTATAGTCACCATTCTGTATTCTGACTTTATAGTCATTACATACTGTAATGATAGTTTATTCATCTGAATTGATTGTTATAAGTTAACCAGTTGTCATAAAATATATAGCTATCATTTAGGTCTCATGCCAAACTGAACCCTCAGAGCCTTCGAGGCCTTCAGAGAATTCCAGGGAACTAAAATATACATGTAGTTCTTTATTTCAGTCGAATCATAGAGTTTGTATTAAAAATGGACAAGCCTTGGAGCAGTCCTCCGATTTGTTTGGAAACAATACGGTTATAGATTTGAAATATCCAATGGAAAATTGTGCAGTGAGCATTTTTTTTCTGTTGTTGGTAAGTAGATAAAGCCAGGTTAGCTCACCCACTGTTCAGGCTCTTCAGGTCTTTACTGTAGGAGTCACTCTGGAAATGCAGGGTAAGTTGTATTATATGGATATTGTAAGCTTTGCCAAAGCATGGGATGTCTTTTACAAGCTTAAATGTCCATAATTAATGTAGAATGGCCCAAACATGCTTGACGCTAACAAAATACTAGAATGCCATTGGTGTGCTTGCATTATTTATATTGTTTTGTGTTTTTCTGAACTGGGTTTTTTTCCTCAAAATGACTTTCCGTCAAAGGCAAATTATACTAAGATATCTCGGCAATAGTGACATGGACTGAAGTTTAGAATCCATAACATGGACAGATTTTTGAGACCAAATTAACATTACAGAATTCTTTTTTGTTAGTGTACCATATTTCATAAAACTGAACACCAAAATGGTTCCCTTTTGGTCTTTGCATTTGAGTGAGTCGTGGGTTGCATTTTTCTTTTTCAGTCCACACTCTCTTTCTCACACACACACACTCTCTCTCTCTCTCTCTCTCTCTCTCTCTCTCTCTCTCTCTCTCTCTCTCTCTCTCTTTATCTCTCTCTTAATCTCTGTCTCTCTTTTTCTCTCTCTCTCATCACCCCCTCTCTCTATCTATCTCTCTTTCTCTTTCTCTCTCTATATATTTCTCTCTATCTCTCTCTCTCTGTCTCTCTCTCTATGTATACAAATACATATATATATATATATATATATATTTCTCTCCC
>JBBJLR010014701.1:0-13498 GCA_037577145.1 Brachypetersius gabonensis
TAAATAAACAGCTTTAAGAATGTCGATCCGCACTGGTGCTCTACTTGGTCCAGTTCAACAGGAAAGGGTCGTGACAGCACTGATGAAAAATTATAAGCATATTAATTTAAAACCACCTCTGATGGCGGTGACACTAATCTGACGGTAGTAACACAGTTACATAAATAAAAGTACAAAAGAGGTTACTGAAACATCACAGGTCATATTGGTATTTATAGTGATGAACAATTATATTCTAGCCTCTGTTGAGAACCATTTGGAGATTTTTGATGGTGGAAACTCTTTCGTGATATTTACATTACATTAGCATGAACCATTTTGTTTCCCCTCTGTAGCTACCTCTTCTTAAAAAGTATTTATGTCATAGCCTATTCTTTTGTTTTTTTTACAAAAGTAAGGGTGTTGACATGTTATGGTTCTGACAGTAGCAGTGTCCAAAAATATGAACAAGTTTAAGAGAAAATAGCAAACTTACAGGAACTTGAGTGATCTTACAGCCTAAAGTAGAGCTGTAAGTAGCTCTGTGGCTTCTGGGCTACAGGGCCCGGTCCAGGTTGTTTTAGACTTGGAGCTGGGACGGACAGCTGGATCAGTGTTGGCGCTGGCACGGGAGGCTTGAGTCTCAGCACATGTACAGGATGCTGGAGTATTGGCGCAGGCACCAGACACAGAAGCCTAGATGCAGGCACAGGACGCAGAAGCCTAGGTGCAGGCATGTGACTCAGGGTCCTTGGAGCCAGCGGGGAGACCGGAAGAGTACTCCTAGTCGGCGCCTTCGCTGACTCGAACCCAAAGAACTTAAATACCAAACACACTCTGAAAATAACCAATCAGAAAACACAACCACTTTAAAGAAACACCACACAGCTGACAATGTAATTACCAACATAAACATACCCTTGTTTCAAAATAAATATCCCAAAAATCCCCAAAAACAATAGCAGCCTCTACTGGCTACTGACACTTCTTTTCCTGAGCGGTGAGTTTCCTCATGCCCAGCTGCATGGGCTCTGAAGTGCCTTCCTTTTGCTCTGGGGCCATTGACTTTGGGGTCTTCACTCTTGTCCTTGTTGCTTTGGTGCTTGTGACAGGGGTTTTCTCCCACCGGTGCTGGTCTAGCTTGATGGAAAGGGAGATAAGTTGGTCTAAAGACATCCCCTCATCTTTGCATGATAGCTCCATCTTTAGTTCAGTGCTTAATCCCCTATGGTATACAGTGAGGAAAGCTGGCTTGTTGCAGCCGCTGTCTGTGGCTAAAATCCTGAAATATATGGTGTACGCTGCCGTGCTACTCCTCTGATGCAACTGTAGGAGGCGAGTACTGCTAGTTGCCCCTTGGTCAGGGTAGTCAAACACTGCCTTAAATTGCCTTACAAAGTTTGCCAGAGGGCCATAGCCCAGGCGTGCCCAGTGAGACAGAGTTATGACAGAAACTTTCTGCTCAGGAGGCATTTCTGGATACACTGAAAAATAGGCAAATAGAAAGTTTCTGCATGTTGCTGGATCTCCCCCATACCTCTCAAGTAGCGACTCATGCCATGGCTTATTTGTACAGGCCACTGTCACAGGCCTCTGGTGTTGGTGTACCATGTTCTGCTTGTACTAGTTGGCCTTGCATGGTCACAAGCTGCTCCAGCTGCGACTGTTGGATGGTGCCTCATTGCTGGAACTGTTCCTCATCCATAGGCAGATTATTTGCCCATTTCTCATAATTATTGGTCATAACATACAGCTTGTGCTGGAACAGGCAACGAAGGACATGATGGACATGCACTAGATGTTCAGACACTTCTCAGACGGCATCATCCTTGACAAAAAGGGTCAGCTCTGATTCTCACGTGGGTCAACCTGTCAGATCAGGGAGAGTTATCAGGGACCGGCAGTGGATGTTAAAGACAGGTAAATGCCTCCAAATGTACGTTCACTTCCATCTCTAAACCCAGCCCACCGCAAGGAACTGCCTACATTAGCGACTCTTCTCATTAGGTAAACCTACCAGAGAAAATCAGCACTGATTCCATCTAGACTGTCATCCTTTTAGGAGACTCCCTGATTGCTATTTGCCTTCCAGTGTCTGTGTGCAGCTTCAGTATTGCGTTGTTCCAAAGTGTCTGCCTTCACTGACATCAAAACGAATCACACTAATTTGTGAGACCAGCACTTAATCCTGGAGTCAGATTGCAGGAAATTAAATTGTGCTCTGCAACCTTTGATCATAGAAGTCCCTTTCAGTGTTTTCTTGGAAAATAAAAACAATGGAGCAATTTGTGTGTAGCAAATGCATTTGGTTAGCCCCAGGTTTGATATCTTACATCCTTGGTTAAGATGGAAGTATATTATGCATACAGCACATGGTTATTTGTCTCCTGATTTACATGTATTTATAAAGATATTGTGTGAAAATGTTATCTATAATGTTTTTTTTCATTACTTTAATTTTGAAATGTAAATGAACAGCAGGCAGTGAAGGAATATATTTACTCACAACAATGGAACTGAAGGTAGAGCTTACATTGACATTTAAATGTCTAAATGTTGTGATCCACAGACCTGAACAAAAGAACATTCTTTACATTTATATAAAATTTTGAAAATCACACTGTAATATGAACAAGGCACTGACATGTATAAACACAAGAACTAAGGAGGAAACTAAAGAATTCCCGATTGTCTCAATTCCAGCAGCCCTGCACAGGTCACGTCTCTGTAGAAGGTCCTTCTAAACTGAATAGGACCGCTAACTTTTCTCTTCTGTGCTCTGCTCTTTCTTTCGGGAGAGCACAGTATCAGAGTGGACAGGTCTTCCCCTGGACGGCGACGCAGCTGGCTCTTCCTGCTAGCTCTGGAGAAGGAAAAGGGAAAGAATGAAAGTCACTAATTTTGATGCCGGTTTGGAAACCTTTATTGCTGGGCACCTTCCTTCGGGGTCCTTCCAAAGCCACTTCACTGTTTCTTCTGAGAAGTTTGCTTAAGCATGTTCTTTTCTAGATCTTCTTGTGATCAGACAACAGGGGGATTTCAAAACCAAGGAGTGATGATGGTGACTTGATAGATGTGAATCAGCTGTCCTTTAAGCAGGAGAGAAATAGGGGGCACAGCACAGACACAAACCAATCACAGGACACAACACATTACCTAATTTATAGGGCTTTTTAACTAAACACACACAAACAGGTGCTGTGTCTAGCAACCCAGTTGCATCATCACTGATGAACTGATGTGAATGGTGCTGATAAACTCATCAGCGATGATGCAACGGGGTTGCTGGACACCGCACCTGTTTTGTGTGTTTAGTTAAAAAACCCTATTAGTTAGTTAGTTGCTAGGCACTGCTCAAACACAAAACAAACTCTGGGACACTGGGGGAATCCCCCTCAAGCTCTGAAGTTCAGTGACGCTTCTCTTTGAGGACGGGGCCTAGAGTCCCTGGATGTGACAGAATCCCCCTCCCTAGGTCCGGCTCCTGACAGAACCATAGGATGTCTAGTTCTCACCGGAATCGAGCATGCAAGGTCTCCCTTGCTGTCCTGTGTATCTGGGAGGACATCCCCAAGAATGAGGAGCCGGGCGGTCTGGCCAAGCCTGATAAGTTCCTGACTGAGGACATCAGTTTCTGGTACCTAGCCGTAACCATCCCAATCCACCAGGTACTGGAGACGACCCCATTTCCTCTGGAAGTCCAGAAGTCGATGGACACAATAAGCCAGAGTGCCGTCAATTTCTATGGCTCCAAGGGAGTCGGGTCGACCAAGTCATCATCTAGCAGTCCCGAAGTAGCTGGCCATAAGTGAGACACATGAAACACAGGGTAAATACGCATATGAGGGGGTAACAATAGTTGGAACGATACTGGATTCATTTGTTTGAGGATTTTATAGGGACCCATGTACAAGGGAGTTTTCATTTCAGGTCCCGAGTGGAGACGCATTCTCCTACCTGAAATGCCGGGGCCTTAAACAGCGAACTGCTTGGGAGATGGAAATGTGGGCTTCCTCCCATACCTGCTCCACTCTGTCAAACCATTCATTCATTTGTGGGACATCAGTGGGTTCTGCATTCCACAGACAGAGCGGGGGTTGACAACCAAGCACACACTCAAATGGCGTTAGACCAGTAGCAGAGTGACGCAAGGAGTATATGCATATCATATGCGTATTTACCCTGTGTTTCATGTGTCTCACTTATGGCCAGCCACTTCGGGACTGTTAGATAATGGCTTGTTTGACCCGACTCCCCCTGGAGCCATAGAAATTGACGGCACTCTGGCTTATTGTGTCCATCGACTTCTGGACTTCCGGAGGAAACAGGGTCCTCTCCAGTACCTGGGGGATTGGGATGGTTACGGCTATGTACCAGAAACTGACAGCCTCAGTCAGGAACTTATCAGGCTCAGCCAGACCGCCCGGCTCCTCAATCTTGGGGACGTTTTCCCAGATACACAGGACAGCACGGGAGACCTTGGCACGCTCGATTCCAGTGAGAACTAGACATCCTCCGTCCAGCCTAAATACTCTGCCCAGTTGTGTGGATGCCCCTGCCAATAAGCCCGGAGAAATCTGGTAGCTGGTGGCCTAGTGGTCAGGGCATTTGCCCTGTAATCAGGAGTCACGGGTTTGATTCCCAAGACCATTGCCCACTGCTTCACTTGGTGAATGGTTTAAAAGTTTCTCATGCTGTTCACACTGTGTGCTGTGGTGTGTTCACTTTAAACATAAACCGCCTGTTCTGGTTGCCTCGGGGTGATGTCTGGCCCCCAGGATAACAGAAGTCCCAATTTCTTCACATGGGACCACGGTCTCCATGGAACTGGGAGGGGCATTAATTTTCCGACCGGCAGTTTACTTGGCACTTTTATTATGGCACATATTGAGCAGAGCAGAAAACCACCTCTTTTTTGAGGTGTTCTAAGGAGTCCCATGGCAGGAGTTGTGTGAGCCCATTCTATCACTTGTTTCCTAAGAGACTCCGATTCGTACATTTTCACCTGAGGACAGGCTGGGGGCATAGGATAATGCACCTGTGTGTTTTCTAATTCTGTAACTAGGTCCCAAATTATGGGGGGCGCGATAAGTGCAGTAGGAATAAAGGGCTCAGGTTCTGAATTATCCACAGGAATAGCAAAGCGATGAGATATACCATCCACTTTTCTGTTGTTTGACCCTGGCTTGTAGGTGATGAAGTTAAAGCACATAAAGAAGAGGGCCCAATGTGCTTGTCAAGGGTTCAGCCATTTTGCCTGTCGGATGTATTTGAGATTACGGTTGGCGGTGTCGACAGTGAATGGATACTTTCAAACAATGATGCCACTCTGCTAACACCGCATTTACCGCAAGCAGTTCCCGGTTACTGATGTTGTAGTTACGCTCTGCGGCAGTTAGCTTCCAAGAAAAGTAGGTGCAGGAATGGAGTTTTTCTGGGGCTCCCTGTCTCTGAGATAGCACCACTCCTCATCCCAATTCCGAGGTGTCTACCTCCATGACGAACGGTAAAGCAGGATTAGGGCATTTTAACACTGCCGCAGAGGTGAACAGTTTGTTTGTTTAAATGCTACACGTGCACTTTCTGTAAAGCAGACTTTTAGATTTGCTCTTAAGGAGATCAGTGAGCGGTGCTACCAGCTGAAACCCCTAATAAAACGTCTATAGAAATTGCCGAAGTCCAGGAACCATTGCAACGCTTTGACTGACTGGGGCTCCGGCCATCTCCGACACAGCAGTGACCTTCTTTACATCCATACTTACCCCCTGCAGGCCAATATGATAGCCAAGGAATGAGAGCTCCATGACATAGCACTCACATTTCTCAGCTTCAATGTACAACCCATGCATGAGCAGTTGACGAAGGACTTTACACATGTGTGAAATGTGCTCCGATAAGTTTTTAGAGTAGAGGAGGTTATCATCAAGGTATACAACTACAAAACAATTAATCATGTGACAGAAGACATCATTCATAAAGGCTTGGAAGAAAGAGAAGTGTTTATCAAGACATGGCATTACAGAATAAGAATAGTGCCCAGAGGTGGTACTGAAGGCAGTTTTCCACTCGTCGCACGCTTGGATGCGCACAAGGTTGTACATGCTCTGTAGGTCTAGTTTGGTGTAAATTTAGGCCCCACGGAGCTGTTCAAGGTGATAGGCGGAAGAGGGTGTGGATACTTCACTGTGACAGAGATGAGCCTGTAATAGTCAATGAATGGCCTGAGCCAGCCATTTTTCTTCTCTATGAAAAAGAAGTTAGCCAACATAGGCGAGGTGAATATGTGAATAGGATTTTAGCAGTGCTAAAAGGGGTTGTGTGTGTTGCCACGGAAGCCCAAGTACCATTTTTTCTTTGTGGCTTAGTAATTTGCATCACTGTCTGACCACTGACAAGGTGACCATGAAAAGCCTTAACAGGGATAGGTGCTGGCAGGCTCTCCACTGGGATGGAAAGAGAAGTGATTAGGGCATTTGCGATGAAACTGCCAAAATCTACAAGAACAGAAACAGGGAGTTAGTAACCATAATAGAAGCTACAGTATTGGGAGTGTGAGAGTGCATCTTTAGGAACCACCAACTTTACAGGAACATTTTGGTCAGGGGGAGCAGGTGGCCAAATGGTGATCTCCTGCCCCACAATACAAGCAAAGATCCTCCTGACATCAACGGTCTTTATCTCGTTGCGGCAGGCGTGACGACCCCAACTACATTGCAGGTTTATTCAGGTTGGAACGATAATGCACTGTGCACCCCTGGGAGGTCCCTTATTTTCCCTGTTGGATGTGACATATAGGTAAGTGCATGTCAGTATTGCTTGAAATCTTGAAAGTGAACCCTTTAGAATTGTCTAAATTTCTGAATAAATATTCAGAAATATTTCACTTGGTCATTTGTTTATTGAGGAAAATGTTCCAATATTACATTTCAGTTCATGGCAAAAGTATGTGAACCTTCCATTTCAGTATCTAGCGTAACCCCCTTTTGCAGCAATTACTGCAACAAAATGTTTCCTCATTACAGAACAGCTTCAGCTCTGGGTTGTTGGTGGGTTTCTTCTGCTCGCCTCAGGTCCTTTCAAAACATATCAATTTGATTAAGGTCAGGTCTTAAAAATGGCCTTAAATTACCTCCATTTGTGCACAATCCTACTTGGTTTTGTGGAGTCTGAACTCTTCAGAGATGGGCTTGAGGTCCTCAGTAATCTCCTTTGTTAGTGCCATGATGCACTTCCACAAAAATAGGTTAACAACATCCATGGTCTTTAAAAAACACAGGGCGCCAGTTCACACCTGATTGTCACTCTACTGATTGAAAACACCTGACTCTAATTTTACCTTAAATTCCTTGCTAATTCTAGAGGTTCATATACTTTTGCCACTGACAGATATGTAATACTGGATCATTTTCTCAGTAAATGGGCAGCTGGATGGCCTAAGGTATTGGCCCTGCAATCACAAGGTTGAATGGGTTAAATGCAATGAAAGAATTTCACATTGTGGTGTGATAAGGGTTAAAAAATTAAATATAAATAAATGACCCAGTAAAATATTTTTGTCTCTCCACCAGCAAGGGAAGTGTGCTACTAGAGGAGCCAACACACCAGATTAAGTCTACTCAAACATCCAGCTTGGATACAGAGCTAAACAACTACCCCACCTGGCTCAGTCTGAACACGTCACTGCTGATGATTCCTGCATTCACCCCTCTCCACAAATCTGCTCATACTATCACAAGATTCATCACAATCTAGCTTCTAGAGAGCTGCAGGACTAACTGAGAGATTTTTGAACACCAGACCTGGAACTCTACACTGAAAGTGTATTATATCCGTGTCTATCCAAAACAGAAGCCCTGGATGACAAGAGAGGTTCAGCGGCTGCTAAAGGAGAGGAACGCTGTCTTCAAGTCTGGTGATAAGGCCCTCTACAGTGAGCAGGTTTGGCAGGGAGTCCAGCACATAAGTACCAGTCATGGAGCTGTTGAAGGTGATGCCTCAATAGCAGAGATGCTGAACCACTCCTTTGCATGGTTTGAAGTGGAATTATTAGAGGCAACTGTTACACATGCAGCAGCAATCCACACCAACATCACGCCCGCCCTTAGGGTGAAGGAACATGGGGTAAGATGCTCGCTCAAGGCTGTCAAACCCAGGAAGGCAGCAGGTCCTGATGGCGTTCCTGGACATGTGCTGAGAAACTGTGTAGAGCAGCTGGACATTGACTTTACAAAGATCTTTCACTGTACCAGACCTCAATTCTGCAAGGACAGCACCTAATTTCATTTTACCTGTTACAGTGACAATAAAGATATTCTGATTCTATGACTTGAAAATCCTCTTGCATTGGAGCCAATGGGGGTGGAGTAGCCGTCAGCATGGTAGTAGCTTTCCTCCACGGCTTCTGGGCACTGGAGCCCATGGTGGCCGCGAATGAGACCTGCCGGACCGGCATGGGAGTCACTTCACCAGGAGAATTGGGCACAAGCCCAGGTGCATAAGCCCCAAAGTCAATAACTTCTTGGGCAGCAGTCCACCGGACTGGAGATGGAGGTGTCATGACTTGCTTCTGAACAGTGGGACTCCTGCCTCACCAAACAACAAGCCTCAGCTGAAGATGAGAATGTCGGCAAACACCTCCAGTCCTGATCCTCCTCTTCCTATGGAAAAGACCAATAAGACCACGCAAGTGCTTCTATATTAAACTCATTACAGTGAAACACTGCATCACATCTCTTTAATTGCTTAAAGTTATTTATTGAAATACATGTTATGTGTGCAAAGGAGAATAGTTTGTAGATGCTTTCATATAGTTTGAAGTCCCTTACACCACCAGCTAGGAAACTATCACCTTTTATGGAGCAAATACCTTAAATAAATTAAAAATCACTGTTTGGCTGTTTATTGTTGAGTGAACCACTGACAGGTTTATTCAATTATATTAACTGAACAGCGTTAACAGTTCTAATGCCCATAATTCAAAGGTGATACGCAGCAGTTTGTCTAAAGCAAAAATCGTCATTCACAGCCACAGGTGTCCTTCAACGTGCAGCAATAGTCAGCAAGATGCAACCACATGCATGAAAGCTAGCAAGAAATTTTATTCCAACAGGTATAATCATCTAATCTGATCACATTTTAATGTAGCACAGTAGAAGTAACAAAGCTGCTAGACAAGTGTGATCATGATGATCATGATATTGCAGTAAGCACTGAAGGTTAGGGTAATAAAGTTCTGAATTGAGCTTCAGAGGGAAGGATGACAATTTCACATTTAGGAACTCATGTTCCATATCACATCACTCAAGTCATATCACATCTCTTTCATTGTCTAATGTTCCTTATTGAAAGTATATGTTTGTCTGGTCTGGGGACAATTACGGGGTGGCCACTAGAGGTTTAATTTTCCTGAGAACACAGGGTTTGAGTTAAGTATTAGTTGATTCAGCCGCCTGTGTTCTCAGGAGAAAGTGTTTCTTTTTTGGGATTGCTTTGTGAGTTTTCAGTTCTGTATAAATAAGGGGAGGTGTTTCAGTTTAGTGTTGGTCAACTGTTCTTGTAAGCCTTGTGTTTTTCCTATTCTCCTAGGTTTTGAGATTTTAAAGTTGTTTCAGCCTGTTTTTATTTTTGAAATAAAGAAACACTTAAAATGGATGTCTGTCTCTGCACCTACCATTGCTTTGGAGAAAGGGGAAAACAAGACAGATTGATCCAGGGGGGTCACGGCCAGTGGCCGGTAGAGGCCGCTATTGTTTTGGGGGATTTTTGGGACTTTTATTTTGAAACAAGTGTGATTGTGTGTAGTGTTGCTTTCGTCAACGAAATTATGACTAAATATCGTCAACAAGCATTTATCACGTGACTAAAACGAGAGAGGGACCTTTCACTCCCATTACAGGTTGCTGAGGAGTTGCAGCCATTGCATGGTCAAAACGTTCAGATTCTGATCTGAGAGGAGGTTCAGGAATTATATGTGAATATGGACCAACTTTTTGGTAGCAAAAATCATAGCCATATTCCCGTTGAACTGTTTTGTCTTACGAATTTGAGCAGGAGCCTCTGAATCTGAACTACAGATCAGGGCATACACTTTAGATGAATGCTGTTGGTTCTGTGTGTCTATCCATTTTATTCAATTTTCCTCCAATTCTTGTAGCTGATCAACAAATGGAGTTAACAGAGTTGTCATGATGGGTTTCACCTCACCACACTAAATACATGGTATGCAAACATAACTTTTCCGATCTTTTGGATTCAATTCAATAATCTGACACTGAATGGACCATAGCTGACACTTGGAACTCTTGAAAACAGGGATACCATCACAGTTCCACAATAGACTTATGTCATCTTTACTAGTTTCACCACTCCTGATTAGCTTCTCATACTGTGTTCCTGAATGTATATCATTAAAAACACCACTGGGTGATACATTCCTTGCTAAAGCGGTCTGGGGATTTTCAAGAATGTCCTTAATTCGTAAAAAAAATAAATTCAAAACAAGAAAATATGACCCATTTCTCAAATTAGTGTCTGCATCAAATGACATGTGACATATTGTACATTGTGTCTGACCAGTAGCATTACCTATGTAGCTTGTGCATCCAGAACAGTAAAAATGTGCTTCATACTGTCCATACTGTTGATAGGCTTTATGGAATAGGTAAGAAGTTGCAGGCATTGATCCTGGGAAATGTTCTTTGAACATTTTGAGAAGATGTTCAAGAGCTATGCCTGTCCGGTTGTGTCTCAAAATGTACGCCATCAAAAGAAGCAGACTCTGTCCTTTGGAGAGAGGTGCCCCTGCATAGAGGAGCTCATCTTCTTCGGAGTCCTAGAAAAGACGTACAGTCCCCGTACAGTCCTTCACCCCTGAAACCAACCCCGGGCTCAAAAAAAGACTTGATCTTCACAATGCAATGTAAAACTTTACTTGACAGCATGTCACCATATTTGCACTACCTTGTTAGTTAACTGTTAATGCTCCAGATTAGCTTGCACCATTATAGGAAATATAAATATTTAATATTTATAAGTTTATAACAGTATGCTCAGAGATCTTTGGTAATGTTCAACCATAGACAAAGAGAAAATTGTACATGTTATCTGCCAGAATCAACTTGTCAGACCTATAGGCTAATTATTTCAAACAAAGGGTATTTGCAGATTAGTTGTAGTTATAACATAATAAATAACTAGGTGATATAGTTAATGTATATTTACTCAAAAATACCAAAAATACCTACCTTAAATGCAAATAATTATTCCGGTCAGTTTCCTCTTCAGAGATCACCAACGGAGTGTAATGTAGTTTAACCAATCAGAGTTGATCTTCGCAATATTCAAATTTAAATCTTCCCGTGATGCGAAAACGTAAAGCTACTGAGCTGTTCTTGAGAGGAAGCTAAAATAATAATGGTATTTCCCAAATTTGAGCTGTTTTATTTCCCCGATACAAAATTGGTGAGAGTGGACAGCACGAACATAATAAGATGCGAACACAGGAGGGAAGAATATCGGATAACCTCTCAAACTCTTGATCGTGAAGATGGCTATGTTGAAGTGTGTTTGTCTAGTCGCAGCAGACACGGAGAAGCTAAGACAATGGCTGCAAATATACTCTTTCTTGGAGGTAAGTTCATTATAGTCAATGCAATACCATCTGTCTGTGTTTGTGTGTGTGTGTGGTGGTGGTGGTGGTTGGGGGTGGTGGGGGGTGTCAGTCGGTCAGTTTAGATTAGCTGCTCGTTAGCCAACCTGTAATGGCTCCTTGTGTGTGCATTGACTGTTTGTTTATATTTTTTGGTCATTGTTGTAGATCAAAGTAAACCTTACATTGTCTAGTTTTGAAAATATGTATCACATTTAACTAATGTTTTAGGAATAAGAGTGGGAGTCTTAAAGGTATTTTCATAAAGAAATTCAAATATCTGTAGTTCAAATATCCACAATGACATTCCTCCCGTCCACAATTTTTGTCATTTTTGTTTGCATAGAACTTTAAGGAAGTTGTAGAGGTAAAAACAGCTTTCCTAAGAAATGAAGACATCTGGCCCAGCAGAGGGCCCACAGCATCTGTGAGGAGAAAGTCTGCACAGTGTACAGTGACACAAGATGAAAATAGACTGAAGGTTGATATTGCTTTTTTGACATATGACATTGAATGAAAACTGTTACACTATGTAGTTATGGACGCCACAGTACTAGACATCTACACATCCCAGATTAATTCTCAATGCTAAATAACCAGATACTTTTCTTATCTTGCTGATTAGGAAGGAATTAAGAGGATTTTCACCTGAAAATATCAGTGGGATACTTTGTGTTGTCAATTACATATGTTTTCTCCCATCTACAGAAAAAGAACAAGCACAAGCCTTAGGAACAAACGTGAGTTTTGAAAGACATGCTAGAACTATTGACATGTCAAAATATCTAAAGTTCACATTTCTCAATTATATATAAAATACATAAAATATTATATACATTTTCAAATAAGAGATTAATTTTGCAATTTACAGCTAAATCTATGAAAATTGTATTTCTTATTCTAATTATAGGACCTAAGGAAGGGAAAACATGATTCTGTTGGCACAGACACTTTCAGTGTAATTTAAAATCAATTACCAACAAATGTGAGGTGAATGGTTTACATCACATCATTTAGTTGATATGGACTAATTTGTTTGTATGGTGAAGCATTAAGTGTAGAAACTAGGTTCTAAATTGGAACATCTGTAGGAATATGGGTCGGGGAGCATTTTAGAGAAGTGATGGACTGTGTAACCTCCTTTGGATAAAAGTGTTTGCTAAATGATTAAATGTAATGTTATGAAATTAATGTTAACAGGGAAGCAGTTGAGTTCATGAGACATGCACATAGCATGTAGCTGCATAAGCATATTATTGGACAGGTACAGAGTGGGTGCAGGGTGACAGCTGTAGAACATGGACTCATGCTTCAAACAAGCAAGAGAAGTAGATGACTGGAGGAATTCCATGGTGTAGAGAGAGAACTTCAGGTTAGAGGTTCGACATCACCTGCCTTACATTCCATTCACAGGGTCCTTCATTGACTCCTTGTCATTCAAGTAAATGATGGGGATGGCAGAATTTTTGAGAGAGACAAAAAACTTCTAAAGTATGTGAAAGTAGTAGTGAAGCTAGGAAGCAGGATTGGAAGGTACACACCAAACCAGTGAAGATTGGTGATGGTGACTTGACCACATTGGTTTTATAGAAGGTAAAAGGAGATCTGAGGCCATTGAAAAAGTTAGCTCACAGTTGTGGCTAAGGCGTTCCAAGACTTGCTTGGTGGTGATTTCACCTGAGCTAATACTAAGATGGGTGAAACCATGTCAAACTACATTTTGAGGTGCACTTGTTGTAATCTGTAGTGGTGAGGTGTGTCCTGTCCCACGGAGGGCAAGGAGAGGGCTCTGTCTGGAATGCCTGATACCACTTGGAGATGTTGGGTGCCTAATTCATTGAAGCACTGATGAAAATAGGTCCCTGCTTGAAA
>JBBJLR010014721.1:0-13498 GCA_037577145.1 Brachypetersius gabonensis
TGGGTTAAATGCAGAGGAAGAATTTCGTGCTGTTCACACTGTGTGCTGTGGTGTGTTCACGTATGACCGAATGATCATTTTCACTTCACTTTAATACAAAAATACCTTTCCAGTTTATTACTTTCTTTTTAGGTTATTACAGCCTTCACTCAGTGTATATTAAAAAAAAACTTGTTGATATTAAAAAAGAATCCATTACTGGGCACTGGTTGCGTCCAGAATGGATAGACATAGTGGAACATATATACAATAGTACAATATGTACAATAGTCTTTTTCAAGTTGCCTTCAAATTTAAAGATTTGCCAAACAGACTGATATATATTTCAAAAATGTTATATCTTTTTATCTGTTCAGGAAAGAGGTTAGTTGGGGAATTCTCTCTCTTTTTAATTTACCCAAACGTTTGTGTATTTTTATTGTTTAGTTTTAGCCTTCTTATAAACATTTGTGTAAAATATACACTCCTTTCTGTGTACATTAAATGTGAAAAATTCTATGGGACATTAAGCAAACAAGACAATATGAAGAGAAGGGTTTTTAAACTGTATTATTTGCTGTAGGTTTCTGTTGTGTTTCGATTTGCGTTTTCTTTGAAGAATGTCCTCTTTTAAAAAAGTCCTTTGTTTTTGAATGCCTACAGGCCACTCAGAGGCTTACCTGCTCCAGCGTTCTCCGCTGACAAACCACGGTTCGCTGCCCAGAAAGGGCAGCCTGAAGGCTGGCACAGAACAGCTGCCCTCCAAACAGCCCCTGGCAGATCCTCTGCGTGTCCCCAAAGACTGTGCTCGATCTTTGGGAGACCTTAAGGTAAGTCTATCCATCTCTCAAACCAACACAGTGGCCCTAAAGAAGTAAGCAGCAAGATTTGTCCATGCCCATGGATCAAAGTTCTCCGTCACTATGACGGATTTCCGTCAACTGAGGGCACTAAAGGTTAATTGATGCAGATCTGAAGGAACAAAAATGGGGAACAAGTGTTAGATCTGAACAAGCTTCGCCAGACAAAGTTCTGGAAAGGCTGTGTTTTTCTTTGCTTTAATTACGATTTAATTATTTTTCCTAAAAATAAAAATAAACATTATGGTTTCGGCAGTTCTCTAAAACATTGATGGCTGCGGAGGAGCTACTGGCGGCGAGCTGTTTCTCGACGCTTGTTTAAGATTCCAAACCTCATAGTAAGAGAAAATAATTCCCCAGCATTTAGTGCCACATCAGTCTCAAAGACTTTCAATATCCCCAAACAATGATGAGATCTGCAAAAGGGCTTCTTGTTGCCTGGCGCATCCAATAATAGTAATAATAATAATAATAATAATAATAATAATAATAGGGCACAATAATAGGCTAGTAGTAGTATATTTTACATATTTAAAAAAAGATCGGAATGGAACGGAAGTTCTAAGATTGGAAGTCAGTGTGTCATGGAGGGTCTCATTCGCTAATAGTAGCTAAAACAGGTCTGAAAACAGCGGAGAAATCCCGTTGCTTAAATAGATAAAGAAGACAAAACTCCGAAGCTCGGTATTCAGGATAATGGCTCCGGTGTTGCGAGTGCGGCGAGAGCTTATGCTCCGTTAAAAATAAATAAATAGCAGCAGTTTTGGAGTCTGTTTTCTTGCTGTTAACAGAGGAATGGCAGTGGGAAGTAGTGTTGCGCCGTTCGCGATCTCCCCGTCAGTGCTCCCGGTCATCCCCAACCATGCTAATCCATGCTAGCCATGCTGTTCCCACAAATGTATTCTTTTGCAGCAACTGTTGTGAAGATTTACAGAAAAATTGTGAAAATGTAATAGAGAATAATGAGTAATATTAAATTAATATTAATATTAAACATAAATTAGGCATTTGGACAAAACCAGTTTTTGCTCCAGTGTTTATAGATCCTTAAATTAGTTAAGCCAACATATTACAGGTAAACCAAGGGCAATAGAAAGCACTGAATTAGTTATTTTACCTTGTTCAACAGGTGACTAGAGTGTTGGTGCAGCGATTCCTGCAGAGGTCCAAACGAAATCTAGCTCCTGCTTCAGAACATGCTGTAAACTGTAGTCAGGGACCTAAAAGGAGGGCGGGTGGAGAGGGTAGCCTTCCACTTGACCAGGTAAGAACTTTACACCAATGCTCTTACTACAAACTTGTACAGGAATCTGTGAAGCAGGGATGGATGAACTGATACTGATGAATAGATAGAAACATTGCACAAACATACCACCACTTGGTGTTTTCTTTGAAGGGATTCTTAAAAAAACCACTTTTTGTAGTTGATCATCTAAGACATGTTTGGAGTCCAAGTTTTGCTTCTTTAGTTTATAAGTGGAGGTGCTAGTGTTGTTTTAAACTCTAAAAGTCAACAGTTACCTAAATCTTGTTCTGTTAATACAACCCTCAAAACTGCCTGATCTCGTTTTACAAACCATTTCTGGAGTACTCGTGCTGATCTAGAACTGTTTTTGTAGTAATGACTATGTAATCCAAGATCAATCCTTTCCAATTCTGTTGCCTTAGCACAAAAGTGTGTCCAAGTTTTAATCATTTTAATAGCTCACACTGTTTATTACACCACACGTGTGCATACCTTAACAGAGAGCTGAGTGTGGTTTGAGTGGCTTGAAAAAAGGTTTGGGATGTATTTTTATGTATTAAAATATCTGTGAATTCGGCATTTTTGTGAGTTCTTTGTGCTGTGTGTAGGTACTGCGTGCTTCTTGGGGTGGCAGCAGGGGGCAGCAATATCAGCAACATGTCCATCACCATCGGCGCGGGCATCACCACTCCCACAGCGACAGTCGCCACAATGTCCGCTGCCGTGATTACGAGCCAGTGAGAGCGGAGGGCATACATTTGCGCAGTTGCGGTGATTTGAGCTCCACGTCTGCTATATCGCTGCGTAGGCTCCACCCACCTCCACACGGCTCTTCTGGCACCCTCCATTCAGAGTCAGCCCTCTGAACAGGGAGCAGGGAGTTCTTCTACAGTAGAGCAGAAAGACGAGAGGACAGGTTGTTGGCTGAGTACTGAGGTAAATGACTGTGCTGTGAGACTTAGATTAGGCAGGACTTGTGAAGGTGTTGCCCAAAAAACTGCTCTAACCTCAACCATCTAACAGTCCACAGAGCGACTGAGGACTGGGTCATTTCACGATAAGAGGCTTTTAAGTTAGCCTGCACAGAAGGAGAAGAGGTAAGGAGCATCCTTGCTGGACAATCTCGACTTCTGGCTTGAATAATTCTGCTAACTGAGAAATCCTGTCTTTGTGAAGCACCTCACTGGACTGTGCCTGACTAACACAATGGTGCTGTCTCTCAGCCTTACTCCACCTCTTGCTCTTCTTCTGACTTTGCATCCAGACTATCTGTTATTCTCCACATTTACACACTCACTAACTGTGTGTCTAAAGAACTGACAACAGGGAGTGTGATGTAGTGCTTCCGCTCACCACACACAAATACACATACTCACAGACACACACAAAGACTCTTCCATGTAAAAGCATTTCCAAGTGCAAACATCAACATTTAGAGGTTTTTTTTGCACCGCTGAACCCTTTTCCCAGGTTTTATAGCCAGTCATGAATCTTTTTGGATCTGTATAGATCCTGTTGAAGGGAAAAAGCCTTTACATGCCTCTTGCTGCTTTGTTCTCACTCACGCTTCTACGCACATTGTCTAACATTGGTCACTCACTTTAAATTAAACTTTTTGGCTTGCGTTTCTTGAAGGGCCCAAATCATGAAAAATGTCCTTACTTTGTTTTAAATAAAGGAGTTTATTTACTATGTAAACATTAAAACATATACTATGTAAACTTTAATAACATGTAACAAACTTTCAAAATGTACCTTTTACCCTCCAGTCCATATATGGAAAGTAAGCTGCAAAACAGCCTGTTTTAAATAATCATTTTTGTAATTTGTCATTTACATATACGCACCTATTGTACAACAGTTTATCACCATCAGTTCATACTAAAATTAAGTCTCAGCTTTTTGAAAAAGGCACAATAAATTCCCATATATCAGTCTTGAAGGTACACTAACCAGAAAAAGAGGTAAGACTATTAATAGAAAAAAGTAGGATATGGGCCCAACGCCAAGCAAAACACGCGCAAGCCTTTAGTTACTGTAACCCATTCCACAACAGAAGTTAATAGAGAGGAGTTAAATTGATGCACTGGCGTCTAAGTGCATGTTTCTTTTCTAAAACTTTCCCCCACACTGAGTAAAAAAAACAATGCAATATTAGTGTTGATTTGCACCTGTTTCATTATAATGAACTTCTTGGGCTGTGTGACGTTTAGCCTAAAGAATGCCTTTGCATGCGTTGAGAAAGACTTGTGTTCTTCTTTGTGTTCCAAACACACTTGCGCAACAAAAGTTTGTGTCAGCATGTATGAGGAACACTGCTGATACTTTAGAAAACTCTGTAGTGCATTCGAACACCATCAAAATATGATGTAGAAGCTCTGGTGAAAAATATCTGAAAACTCAAAGTCCTGGACAGCTACGACACAAAGGACAAAGGAGCCTTTGTGGTGATGGCATCTTTTAAAAGTTGGACTGTTGACCTAAGAGTTACTTTAAAGAGACCTTTGAGCTTGTTCTCTTTCTGCTGCATCTGCAGAGAGCAGTCAGTTACCGCAAACAATCATTTTAGTCTTGTTTTCCTGTGTGTAGAAAACAAATACTTATAATGAAACCCAAAGGGCAGGCGCTCAAGCTCATCTTTCAGGGAACAGTGCAACAATGAAATGAGCAAAAGTTATTATCCGCAGAAGTCAACAGATTGCAGCAGATAGAGAATGGCATGAAACTCTCCTTTAAAAAACCCATAAGGGAAAGCCAGTGCTATGAGTTGAGTCTTTTATCTTATAAAAACTGCACAGAAAAGTCAGTTCAGGGCCTTAAGTTCGCTGACCTTTGATACCAATGAACACATTGTCGATTGATGTAAATAATGTGAACATAAAAAAAAAACGTGTGTTATGGAAATATTTTCTGACATTATTCTCCCTGAACTTGAAATGGAGCTTCCAGCGTTGCATCTTGTGTGGCATCATGGGAGAATGAACATTCATCGCTCTTGTATTATATTGTTAAAATGGGAATATGACATCTAAATAAAAACTAGAAGCAATTCAAGACTCAATAAAACTTTAATGCAACCTGTATTTAAAAAAAACCATGCTGAATAAATGTTTAGTCGACTCGTTATTTGTTTTAGTGAGATCTACTACTTTGCATTGTGTCCGATATGTTAATGTACACTACATGGACAAACGTTTTGGGATGCCTGACCATTACATCAACAGGGACTATATTGACATTGCATTCAAATACGTAGAGCACAGGGCTCTGTCCGGGCCACTCAAGGTCTTCCACACTGAACTCCTCCAGCCATGTCTTAATGGAGCTTGTTTTATGCACTGAGACACAGTCAGGCTGGAATAGAAAAGGTTCTTCCCCAAACTGTGTCCACAAAGTTGGAAGCATGGCGTAGTCCATAATGTCTTATGTTGAAATATTAATATTTCCCTTTAATTAATCCAGTAATAAAGAGGTATTCCAATACTTTTGTCCATATAATGTATCTTTTGTTTATTTCTGTTCCTTTCTTCATAATCATCCATGCTATATGTTTATACTGTGCATAATTTTAAACAAAGTTTAAAAAATGTGTAAATTAAATAGTTTTTGCTTGCAGTATTTACATGATTTGCCTTTGTAACAGTAAGGGATAATCATACAGAACACATACAATATAATTAATAATTAGAATAATAGGTAAAAAATACTCAGGTTTATGCCTCCAAAGTGTAAGATAGATTCTAAAAAAATAAGGTTTTAATGTGGTTAACATTTTCAGCAGTTATTACGGTTATTATAGGCTTCTTTACACCCAATATCCTGAATCAAGACAGGACTTTTATTATGAAACTGGGAGTCAGTGACCCAGGACGGTGTAATAAAGCGCGTGTGGAGAGAAGATCGGACTGTTTCTCTTTCAAAACGACTGAGGATTTAATTTCGGATCTGGTGCGTCAGCCGGGAGTTTTATCATGTCTGGATGAAAACGGCCTGAATCTGTCTGTCGCTGGGAGGAATGTGGAAGCTGCAGCCTGCAGAGTCAGAAGCAGGTATCAGAGTTCAGCTGGGGTCCTCCCCGTGTGCTAGATAGACCACCTCCGCCTGTGTGAAGATCTTCTCAACCCAGATAGTCAATCTGCGGTTTTGCCTGATGAGTATTTTGTCTTATGTCTGTTGCACACTGTGGGACCTGAGCTTCGCCATTTCGTTTCTCTGTATACTGTATATATGGTTTAGATGACAACGTTCACTTCAAACAGCCCATATCTGGTCATACACAGTTTGCCAATCTTTCATTATCATTTTCTGAATGAGGCTGTGATCAAAAATAAAACAGTCCAGTACGACAATAAATGTATAAAGTTTTATAAAGACAATAAACAATTAAAATCTTGGCTTACTTGCATTGCGAGGGTAATTGAGTAGATCTGACGTTCTCTTGACTTTTCTATTGACCTTTTCAGCATAATGAAATGTTTAAGATGTAAACTAAGTTATTCAGTGTGATTGATGTTTTTTTCTGGAGAAGCTTACTGAGATGGGACCCAGACATCCTAAAGGGGCCAGTGGCCCTAAATCCAACCTCTGAGTAATTACTAGCTCCCATACTTCTTACATGATGAATACATGTCACAGGTCTGGTGCCTGAGACGCTGCAGCATTTCGCACTAAACCACCCGGAGTGACTTTGTTTGCATCTCAATCGTTTAATTATACAGGATTTTTTTTCTGATTTGGGGGAGCTCCCCTTCACATGCACTTTATTGTAAGAAGTTACACTTTGGATTAGTGGAGTTCTCCACCTTCCTACCCTGACACTGTACTGTCCTGAAATCTAGGGGCGTTCTACTTACTCCCCGGTAAAGAGTATGTGGTGGGCCGTAAAAACTGTGACATCCTTCTGGCCAATGACCAGTCGATCAGCCGTGTGCACGCCCAGCTCACAGCCTCTGAGCAGGTAAGAACTAACTGCTTTACAGTGGGACTGTGGTGGGGAAACTAGATGAGTCGGGTGAGAGCCTTCCTCTGCGCTGTCCCATGTCTTTTACTCATAGTTTTATGTAGAGTATCGTGAAGACACTTCACTAAAGTGCTTAATTACTGTAAAATTGTATTATATATATATGGATTAGCTGCCAGATCTTAGTACATGAAAATAAAATCATAATTAGAGTGATGAGGAGTATGAGGGAAGCCTACAAGGAAAATCAGTGTAGTTTTTTTAATGACTAGTTATATAAACAGCACAGTAACATTCAGGGCACTGTTTTTGTCCCCAAAATAAGGGGACAAACACAACTTAAAAAAAAAAAAACACTTGACAGGTGAAGTGAATAACATTGATGGTCTCATGACTGTGGCATTGAGTACTTGAAGCTGATGTGTTGGACGCAGGTCAGATGTGTGAGTGTAAGGATCTGAGAGACCTTCTTTTGAACTGTGATGACTAGCAGCTGGATCAGAGCATCTGTGGAGTGTTCCTGGTATGCAGTAGTCAGTACACCCCTTCGTGGCAATGCTGTTCCCATGTAGCAGTGACCTCTTTCCGCAGGACAATGTTCCCGTGTTGGCTTGGTCTCCAAAATCTAACTGAGCATCTGTTTCCTAAAAATTGCCCATGAACCCCATTGACCACAAAGTTGCAGGTTCAAACTCCTTGAGCAAGACACTTAACCCTCAGTGGGTGCTGTCCCTGTCACTAATGATTGTAAGTCACTCTGGATAAGGTCCTCTGCCGAATACTACTTTTTTATCTGTGATGTGTTGGACAAACTAGTCCAATCCATGGAGGCTAGCCTCACAACTTGCTGTACTTAAAGGATCTACTGCTACTGCCTTGGTGGAGATACCAACACATCTTCAGAGGTCTTGTGGAGTTTTGGACCTGTTTTGGAGGCACAAGACAGACCTACTCAATATTAAGCAGGGTGTTCCAAGGTTATGATCAGTGTATGTAGTAAATTATATCCCACCTCTTGACAGGTGCCGCTGTATTTGGATAATCAATGATACTCACTTCAAAATAGCAGGTCTTATGTGGTGTTACTGGAATGCAGTGGTTAGTTACTACCAAAAGGGCCCCCAAGTTCACCCCCTCATGGCAGTGCTATTCTCAACTGGCAGTGACCTCTTTCAGCAGGATTACGCTTTCTGCCAAGACATGATGCAAACCTACATAATATCAAGCAGGGGCTTTTAATGCTATGGCTGATCAGTGTCTGTAGTAAATTAAAAGCCTTTTCTTTTTAATCAAACTCAGATCTGAGTTTTACTGATCTGCACAGTCAGTCAGAAATATCTGTAGTTTTATCCCTTGTTTTTGAGCAACTACCAGGAAAATAGGGACCTCAGTGTTTAAATTAATATGAGAAGCTGTTTTTTACATGCAAATGATTAGTGCAAAAACAGTAATTCCATTGAGCATGGCTGCACACAAGTCCCTCCCTCTCTGCTAACTTTACTCTGATAGAGTGCACCCAATGTTTTGATCACTAATGGTGTAAAGTTTCACAGTTCTGTCCAGTATTTACATATAATAAGGAACTTTTGCTGAAAGTCAAACAAAATCTTATTTAGGCTTCAGGTAAGAGTATCATATAATAAACAAATGAATTACTCTCTCCACAACCTAAAAAATGCTTTTATTTAGCGCTACTTAATGTAAATACCTACATTGTTATTATCCAGTGACAAAAACATTGGACTGAATATTCCAGAATAGTAGCTGACTGATCTTTAATCACTCCATACAGTAGTTCCTGTTGTAGCTTTTCTGCTTGACATAAATTTAGCTCTTGTATTGTAATAGGCAAGATGTTATTACTACATATGCTGTCAAACACGAGCTATTTTGAATGTGCTTCTGAGTTCTGTGCAGCAGGTGGCACCGTTGCTGCTCTTAGTGGAGGCTGTTGAATGGATTCTGTGCTTGTGCTTCTTGCAGGGCGTCATAGTGAAGGACAGCTCCAAGTACGGGACTTTTGTTAATAATGAGCAGCTTCTGAGTGGCTCCACCAAGACCCTGCGTGCTGGAGAGCATCTCACGTTCGGGGTCTTCCAAAGCAAGTTTAGGTGTGTATTAGTGCTGCACAATATATCACAAATTTATCGTCATCGCGATATCAACATGCGCAATATCCATATCGCCAAAGACTGACTGAACTGCAATAAATGGTGTTTTTTCTTCATCCTCTGTGCTGCTGTTATAGATTGTTCCTTTTGCTATTTTTTCCGGCTAAGTACTTATAATAATTTAAATAATGTTTACATTTATTCAAAAAATATTTTCAGATTTTTTTCAACAATGTTCAATGGTTCAAATGTTTTATGGGAGGCATTACAATGCTCTGTTTAAGTAAATAAAAAAAACAAAACATCTTTGAATGGAAATATTGCATTTATTTTTTTTCTGCAGAGACTAGTCAGTGTCTGGAGTCTTTATCACCAGCAAATCCAAAGCAGAAAAACATGAACACTGTAAAGTTTTTACTTATCGCATGTGATCTCGCCATCGCAACACTCAACTACATTATCGCATGTTTTCCCTAATATCGTGCAGCCCTAGTGTGTTTCTCCACCCACTGGTAAATACTTTAAAGTGTAATAGAGAAGCAGGTGCATTGGTGTCTGGTCACTGTTCAATATTAAGCGTGTTCTCTTTTGCTTTATCTCAGGCTAGAGCTGAACTCGGTGGTGGTCTGCTCCTCCTGTGTGGATAATGAGGGGAAGGCAGCTCTCTCGAAGGCCGTGCAGTCAGTCGGAGGACGTCTGGTCAACTCCTGGACACAGGAATGCTCTCACCTTGCCATGCCCACAGTAAAGGTCACCATTAAGGTCAGCAACATTGTGGCTTAGGCTTTTGGAGCACTTTTGGTATCTGGATTGTCAAATGTTATAAACAAATACCATTTATATATCCCAATGAGAAAAGGTAGTTAATTAGGGATTAACATTTTGGGTTTTAGGTAATGTATTACCAGCTGACCTCCAGGAGTATTGCTCCCACAGCCTAATGATTTGTCATTATTGTGTTTGACAGACAGTCAAAACTTGATATAAAAGTGACAAAATAAGACCACAGTTAATTTCAAAATGCACATTCCTTTATGTAAATGAATGAGACAATGATTTTGAATACCTGTATACCTTTGCACGGACTCAACTACCCACAATTATAGTCCAAGAACTGCATTAACAGATATCACTGCCTCCCTGTCCGTATATCACAGGTCATACTTCGAGAACCAAGCGTTTTGAAAGTTAATGTAATGATCTGTAAGTTTAATGGTGAAAGCCGAGGCATCAGCTTTGTTGATATCTACTAACTTAAAGAAGACAATGTGGATTTGTGTGCAGACGATCTGTGCGTTGCTGTGCTGTCGACCCGTAGTGAAACCAGACTTCTTCACTCAACTCTTCCAAGCTGTGCAGAAAAATGGACTCCTGCCTAAACCTGAGAAGTAAGATCTCTTTAAGGCCACAGTTTGAAGGCTGAGTTTTGGATATCATTAACAAAACAAAACTCCTTAATCATTTCTTATATGACCCAGCCAAAGCCTAAGCATAAGTTTTAAAAGCTATATTTGTGGTGGGATTATTCTTGCATATTGCTACAAGTTGCTCAGTATCATTTATAACCCTTCTGTCATTTTAGTGAATCCTCATTCTGTGTGACCTTGACCGCAGTCCAAATGAATGCAGTAATCCCCCGCTTTTCGTGAGAGTTACGTTCCAAGAGCACCCGCATATAGTGGAAAAACATCATTGTTGTGTTTTGGTAAAATAAATGCCTAAAAACCCTTTTTATAGTGTAAAACCTAAATATGCCCCCAAATATGCTCCTGGAACACTAATTTCATTTAAAACCCAGTTTAATGCATTGCTCGTATTTGTCTCTTTTTATTTAATTTACAGTAATAAAAATACGCGAAACACTGAGATGCTCCACGGGGGAGATTCTGGTCTGCAGCTGCCACAGATGATTCATACAGCAGCAGCAAGGAGAAATTAATAATCAGAATCAGAAAACTTTATTGATCCCAGAGAAATTGCTTAAAAACCGAGTCGTTGCCACGCTGTGTTAGCATTAGCAGCATGCGGTGAGCCAAAACAAAGACTCGTACACAAAAGAAAGGTTGAAATAACTCCCTCTACCCACATGTTTATACAGAGCACTGCTTACTAATACTAAATAAACTGAGATAACTGTTGAAATTTGGGGGAAATGTTTAAAACAAGACAAGACAAGAAGCAGTCATGCAGAGCAGTCATTCTACAGCAGGCTTTCGGCTGCGCACTAGATAACATTCTCGGATTGGCTACTTTCAAACCTCCCGCCTCTTAAGTACAGCGATATTTTACCATTTCAAGTCGCACTTTCTATATTTACACAGTTATATTTTATATAGAAATGTAGCTGAAGTTATGTTCGTATTTGTTACAGAGTTAGTTAGTAAATTACTAAAATTTCACAAAAATTCTAAAAAAGAAAAAAAAAAAAATATTTATTGCCCAAAAAAAAAAAATGCAGAGAATATTTGCAGTTTCCACGTTAATGTGGGGATTTCCGCATACCATTATCAGGTAGGTTCTCAGAAAAAATCCACAACTGCTGGGGGTGACTGTACTGTCAAAGTAAACCCTCCCTGCCCTGACCTATTATCTCCTGTTGTGTCTGATCCCTCAGTCTCAAAGTGGGTCGCTGAGCGAAAATACTGCTCTGCTTTTGCTCAGTACAGCTATTCGTATTCCTGATTCGACTAAAGATCTGAGTTTATCAGCTGAGTCAGAGGGATTAGAGACTAAAAAACGCAGCTCAGGACTTTGGCACTGACCTAATTGACTGTTCCTCATACTACTATATCACGCCTATTTTGACCGTTTTCCAAACCCAAACTTTTTGTTTTTTTTTACTTTAAGACTGAAATATGTAAATTACCTCAATTCTAATTGGCAGTGCTTCATTTCTAAAGGCAGCTAAAACACTCTTCAAGGAATGTATGGGTGGCACTAAACTGTTGTATATGTTGTGTATATAAACTCTAAAAATATTACCTATTTATTACATTTAAATGGTCAGTCACCAGCATCAACTGTATACCCATATACCATGAACTAAACTCCCCATGATGTGTTCTAGACCACAACCGATGTTTTGATTGACTGTTAATATCTGCCAATCTCAACAACCCGTAGTATTTTCTGTATTTGCAAAACTCAACGACTCGACGAGACCTTAAAATATCACAAGAAATCTATCCCCATCTAGACATAAGCATGAGAATAATGTTAAAATGCAATACTGAAAATCACAATAACAAAAAGTGTGAATTTAGCTACAAGGCCCTAGCAGGTCCCTTGCTATTTTTTTTTTTACCCTCTCCATTGAGCATACTACTGTTCTGATCTTAGTCTTTGCAATGATTTTTATTATTATTTTAATTTATTTAATTACATTTATACCTTTATTTTGATTTGGTGATTTAATCAAAATAATTGATTATTTTTTATGTTGTTTGTCTGTAGTGATTTGTTCTTATGGTCTCATTTATTTCAATGCTTGGACCTCATTTCCATCCTTTGTGCTTTGCTTTAATGCTCTAATGTATGTTCATCCAATATATTGTTTTGTTTTTGACCTCTACTGCTCCTCTGCGTTGTCCAGCTTCAAGCCAGAGATTGATGAGCCAAGTCTGACTAAGCAGGAGGTGGACCTGGATCCCCGACCTGAGAGAAAGACTCTCTTCAAGGACAAAATGTTTGTTTTCCTCAGCGCCAAACAGGCAAGAGCTTTCTTTTGTTTGGGTACATTTGAATGACTTTTGTGATGGAGAAATAACCTGTAATGCACAGCAGATTACGGATTAAGAGCTCCCAAATGGCTCATTGCAGGCTTTCAGAAATGATTCTCTGTATCATATCTCCATGAATTAAAAGCATCTGGCCATTACTTTAAACTCTGCTATTTCTTACAGATTTGGGATCTGGTTCTAAACAAATAGATTTCTTTACACATGGGCATTTTAACCATGTTCTAAATTTGAACAATTAAACGAGTGTTACACCAGCAATTAGAAATCCCATAATGTGATCTGTATGCGATTGATTGATTGATGTTGTTTTATTTTATTTTAAGTTTTAAATGTAACTAGTTGAACCATTTGCCAGATCAGTCAACAAACTTCATACACACCATCCTACATCTACACACATTCACGCACACCATCCTACATCTACACACCTTCACGCACACCATCCTACATCTACACACCTTCACGCACACCATCATACATCTACACACCTTCACGCACACCATCCTACATCTACACACATTCACGCACACCATCCTACATCTACACACATTCACGCACACCATCCTACATCTACACACCTTCACGCACACCATCCTACATCT
>JBBJLR010014730.1:0-13498 GCA_037577145.1 Brachypetersius gabonensis
AGAAGCGGCTTCTTCACGCACTTTTTAGAAGCGAAAATCATAACCAAAATGGAGGCAGACGTGAAAGCTACACTGCAGTGACTACTGTCTGAAAATAATACGTCAGCTGTGCTCACGGATATTTCTGGGCGGTCTGAAATAACTAAAAAAATTTACGCGTAGAGAACGATGGTGTGAAAACGCAACACGCCAGCTGCAAGACTTGTACACAACTGATTAAGTACTACTCAGCATCACGCATGCAAAGCAGCTCTCTCAAGGCAACCAATTTCTTCCGTCATAGTTAAAATGTAAAGTGCCAGCCACTGTAAAGTCAAAAATCACAGACGTGATGGCTCTATTTTTTTTACTGTAACTGACAGATTGGGACGAGATGGGATTTTGCCCCAGTTTTTTTATGGAATGGGATTTTTTTTTGTGGGAGTGGGAAGGGAGAGGTTTGAAAATTCACTCACGAGTCACCCTCTAGGATGCACCCCATCTAGAAATTTCGGCATTGCACGCTTTACAAATAGCTTTATGCATGTCTTTCTTAGATATATCGAAATGCGGCGACACAGCAGACATGTTCCAGTGTCTAATGCAGTGCTTAAACAATGGATGTTGAAAAAAAAAAACATGATATGAACATCTATGTAGGTTAACGTCAGTTGTCATAAAAGGCTTATGTAGATGTCATGTATTCTTAAATATACTACCCTTCAAATGTCATGCATCATTTTATCATAAATTCAGACCTCAACAGTGGACAGTGCTGGCAGATTATGGGATTATGGGATTAATCTGTAAATTAAAATGCAAGCAATGTCCCTCTGTTCACACTTGACTGTTAACAGTAAATGGCGGTACTGTGAAATGCTCTGTAGATGCTATAGCTGATTCGGTTGGGATCATTCAGAATCATCGTCAGAAATGTCCCCTTGTGTTGTGTGTGTGGTAACTAAATGGTGCTCAGCTAGACCCACTAAAACATCCCACAGTCTTTTGCTGTGACATCATCAGCATGAATAAAACATCTGATCTCACCTCTGATGGCCACTGAAAGGGGCGGACACGCACACACACACACACACACACACACACACACACAAACACACACACACACACACATACACACACTCCTCTATTAGTGACAACGACTTTGTCACGGTCATCCCCGCTGTGGGGAAGACAGTGAAGGGCACTCGGAAATGTAAAAGATGGCTACAGTGCAACGTAGTGACCTGCATTAACTTGCAAAAGAGAAGGAGGCAGCTAAAAGGGCAACTGCACTTACTTTTCAAACTGTATACATCCTTCAGCATTTGAGATGTAAACAGAATCATTCAGAGTGGGTTTAGGGTGAACCTGTAGAGACTCTGATTCTTTTACAGTGGTGGTAAACCAGATGTCCCCAACAGAAAATACACCTGTTTTATTCACTATTGAGCCCCCAGCGAAGTTCCACAAGTTCTTATACGGAAGTAGACGAAGGTAAAATAGTGGAAAATCTAAACTAAATCAGTTTTTTGAGGATTATTTTGGCTCATAAAACCCTGCATGCATCCCACCACAATTAATGGATTTAGCTTTAGCACCAAAAGCTTCTCAAAAAAGCAACATCTCAGGCAGCAGGCGGCACAACCGAGGGAGCTTTTTGAGCCATCACTAGGAACACATCAAACTTTCTCTCATCAAGTCAAACATAGGTGGAATATGACACACCAAAGCCAAGAATAATGATAAAAATTGGATGGTATTAGTAGCAAGTGTATCAATAATAGTTAAACTAGTAAAAAAAATAGCTGACAAATAACCTTAAGCTGCTAAAAGTAAAGAATACCACAACTAACTACAGATCAGCAATCTGAAGGGAGAGTCACGTTACTTGTTTGTAGCTTCCATTTAAGCATCTTGGCGTGTTTGTTTACGATGCTCCTATTAGACATTCTGAACATGCTATCAAAGCACACTGCAATCCTGCAGTGAAATTATCTACATAACTACTGTATTCTACTGCTGTTGGTGCCAAATTTTACTATTTTGCCTGTCAAACTGTCTTATCTTCAGAATACTGAATAGATTTGAAAGAAATTGGAACAAATGTCTTACTCTGACAGGCTGCAGAGTGCAAAGTTCCTAGGAGTTCCAACCACACAGCATTCCGCACCACCAGTATACTGATCATCGCCTGATCATCTGGAATCATCTGCACCTGTTACTTCACTGGTTCAGGCCTTAAATTAGATGGTCTTTGCTGTGTTTGAATGGTTTATACGTAGGTTACTATGTGGCTTAATATACAAAAATCATTCCTCTTAAACAGGTTCAGGGGCTGGACTGAAAATTAGAGTCTTTAAAAGTCCATCAGGAAGCCTGGAGAATTGTTCCTCAAGATCACATTAAAATGTAAGAAACTCTGGATCTTTATATGAAGAAATGAGAGCTGCCTCAAGACTTTTGCACCGCATTGTGTTTGTTGTTCTGCAGGCAACTATGGCAGTTCGTTGTTTACTTTCACTGTAACTCTAAAAGATGTACAACAATTATTTTTAACCATATTATAACTGGCTTCATGCCACAGCGTACCATTAAAATCAGTAACCACCTCCTCACAGCTAAACCCAAGTCAGTTGTAATTGGTGTTTTCTTTTTTCTATTTAGACAAATTATATGATTAATTATGTCTGTAAATCATTAAAAAATGGTATTTACTTAGGTATGTAATTGCGCAAAATGATTAAACATATCAAATAAGTCAAATTGTAATAAATGTGTTACAAACAAATGTGATGTGGAATAGATTTAAAAAAATTTTCCACACAAATTTTTCATGTAAATACAAGCCATTAATACAAATATAAAAAAATATCATAGCATCCCTCGCAAAAGGAACTTTTAAGGGGTAATGACTGTGTGTGTGTGTGTGTGTGTGTGTGTGTGTGTGTGTGTGTGTGTGTGTGTGTGTGTGTGTACGCTGTGAGAGAGTGACCTCAGCTACTCCTGATGTTGATGGATCTCCAGTTCTCTGGATGGTAAAAAACTCGAGCACTTCCTGTAACAGGAGAGCCTTCCCATCACCGCCGATGACATCATCACTTTAAGATGCTGCACGAGATAACGCGGTCCCGAGGCCACACACTTGAACTGCTCCCATTGGACGCTGACCAGTGGGCTGTTAACTGGCCTCCAGCCCCCGGGGATTCAGATATTGGCTACTGGAATGAGGTGAAATCGATTGACCTAAGAACATCCATCTGATATCAAAACTGCTCAAAACAAAACAGGAGGTTTCCTTTTCCCCACATCATACAAGCTTCGCAAATTCACTTCAATTCAAAACAATATCTGCCACATTAAGAGGACTGTTACTATTTTATATTCAATAGCAACCTACATGACACACCAAAATACAAGAAGCATTTTTAAATATGACCCTTATGCACTGATATGGGAACTGCGGACTTATGCTAGGGAAGGGTGTTGAGAACTGGTGCTAAACTGGTCATAGTACCTGGCTGTTCAGTACGTAAACCTGGAGAATCTCCAGGGCAAACAGTGCTGCTATCGCTTTCTGCAGTGTTACTACATTCTAATACAGCTGTATTTTCAAACGATCAATGCTGGATTGGCATCGCAATGATCCCAAACACACTGTCTACGCAGTCAAAGCAACTCGAACAGATCTCAGCGTTACTGAAGCAGTGTGGGGTCATTTTGACAAAGAATAAAAAAGGCAGCCAATATCCAAAGAAGAATTTTGGAATGTCCTTCTAGAAGCCTGGATAATTTTTTCGGATGACGCTTAAAGAATCTACAGGAAAGTTTGTCTAAGAGTGTTCAGGCTATGAACAGTGGACATAACTGTGCTGAGACCAAACACTGAGTTCAAAGGTGGTTAGAATTAAACAAACTGTCTTTGTGTTACATATTAAATTTCTATGTGTGTTTGCAATAAATTTAATATAATGGCCTACTATCTCATTTTTCTACATAATATAAGGAATGGGGGTGCCTCAAGACTTCCAAGACTGAATCTAATTACTTTGCCATTTGAATGATGAATCTATACTCTGCACTTCCTTATTAAAGTCATATTTTACAGTCTGAGCTTTCTCCACGAGGTGGTGCTATAACAGCTATACATTTAAATTAAAAAGTAAAATAACGACATAAATAAAAATGAAAGAGGAGATCCACTGCAGCAGGATTTCACTGAAGCATGCTTGCTTTTACAAATCTCTTGTATACAAAGTCAAATTAAATGTGTGTTCTTATAAATCAACAGATTATTCAATTATTCAACAGAGGAGGGCCCGATATGAACTTAATGCTTGATGTTCTGTCGATTTTTTTGTTTTTAAAACACACCTACAGCTCTGTAAATAGATTTGGAAAAACATAAAGTGTCTTAGTCTCTTAACTTCTTTTAGAAAGCTCGCATATTACAACAGTGTAATGCATACAACCTAAATCCAACCAAATAATAAGGCCAGCATTCTTATCAAGTTCGTATAAACTGGTAAATTCTCTCCTTATGTGATTAATAAATACTACTAATCTCTATTATTTTTTGGGTTACTAGTAATTGAGTAACCCTCTCAGTAGCTCTCTGAGTTGAGAGCTTTTGTGCTTGCAGTTATATGGCAGAAGTTCGTTTATCTATCCATGTGTCAAAGAAAGGGAGCGTGAAGGACAGTGCTGAGAAGAAGCAGATGACTGAATTAAAGAAACAAATAAACCATAGAAAAACAGATGTGTGTGTAGTGGACCTGGCAAAATATTTTCTACATCTATCCATGAAAACATGGAGAAGCTGCTGATGGTGTGGTTGACTGAGAAGCAGGAGATCCCATAATGGAGCTTATAATGTCTGGGAGAAGACTCAAGCTGTTTACGGCGATTTGCTGCAGCAGACCCCAGCAGTTCGGTGAACGAGGCATCAGGCGAGCCGTTTAAAGCCAGTCAGGCTGCTTCGAGAATTTTAGAAAGAGGACTGGCAAATGCTGTACATTATACTTAATTAAACCAGTGTATTGCAGTATATTCTATTGTATTGTGTTTTTATACAATATTCATTATTTAGAAACACATTTTCTTATTTAAAAACAAAAAATGCAGTGTTTTTTGGAGGTCCAGAATGGATTAATAGCATTTCAATTAATTTCAATTGGGAAAATTGATTTGACATACGAGTAATTTGAGTTACGAGCTGGATGGAATGAATTAAACAAATTAAACTCGTAAGTCAAGGTACCACTGTATATCGTATTTCTGCAGTGTTTTATTTAATTCAATTAGACTTTATGTATATATATACAGTAATCCCTCAGTTTTACGCGGTTCAGGAGTCGTGGATTCAGTCACACACAGATTTTTTTGGAGAAGCAAACTCATAGTTTTACTCGAAAATTCACACAAGGGGACCCGTTCACCTCACCGCAGTGTCGCAATACTTTTGTCCCACGACCTTCCCAGTTGCATATCTCGACAGGGTTTAACTTTACATTTTCTTTAAGGGTGGTGCATTAAACCAGGTTTAAAATGACATTAAAGTGTTCTGGGAGCATATTGGGGGGCATATTTAGGGTTTACACTATAAAATAGGCATATTTGGCTTTTAACAAAAACACAACAACAGGGTTTTTCACTATATGCGTGTGCTGTTGGAACGTAACCCCCGCGAAAAGCTCTGTGTCTCTGTGCAGTCGTAACATAAGCAGTTTCCATCGAGATCAATAAAGTTTTCCCATTATGATTAAATATGATTCAGTGTGTACAGAATCCTGTGATCCGGATACTGAATAACAAAGCCATTATCTCTGTTGTCTCCTCACTGCATGACCTGCTTACCGCAAACCGTCTGCCGTTCAGGCGCAGGAACCCGAGACAATCCTTCAGACGAGAAATTCTGGAGCAATCCGAGAACTCGCTCGCTCCCTTCCCCCTTCACTTAAGAACCATTTGTGAAGTGCAGCGACATTTTAAAGCGCTGATGCTGCTGTTTGGTGTGATGTGGATGCTCTGACGCTGCTCTCTCCTGACAGAAGACAAGACCTCCACAGTGGGCTGGCCGCCCACCTCAGGTGATGAGTGGGATTCCCATGGAACCCCTGAAAGCTCAAACTCTCTTAAGTCACCTTTTTCACTCTAACCCTCTTTCTCTCTCTGCCCTCGGCCCCTTCGCTTCTATCTTTAATCCCCCCTGAGGCAAACTTACTATCTCACTATCTCTCTCTCTCTCTCTGTCTCTCTCTCTCCAGGCCACACTGCACATCCTCTTTCACATTAATAATCAATGAACTGCAGCACCAGACGAAACTCTGAGAGCCCTGGTAACTGTCCTGGTCTGGAAAGAGATTCACACGCACATGTCTGATACACACTTGCAATCATATGTCCAACACACATACTTCTTCCAGTGCAGCAGCCTGTGAGAAGTATAAACAATCGCTTCAATGAAAACACAGCCAGCTTTCAAACCACAGTTTTTGTGATGTCACAAAACCTACAAATTTAATCAAATCCCTTAATTCTGACTACAGCATCCATTAGCCCCATCCATTCATGCACCAACACCTTTGTAAAGTGTAAAATGTCCATTTATCATATGTGAACACACCACAGAACACAGTGTGATCAGCACAAAATTTGTTCTCTGTATTTCACCCATTCACCAAGTAAAGCAGCAGGCAGCCAGGAATACAGCGCCAGGGGAGCAGCGTGTGAGGGCTCCTGTAACATATCTTCATTTTTTCTCTGCTTACATTAATAATTTTTTTTGTAATGCACGTATTATTATCGACATCAACACACAGTGAAAAGTATGGAGTGTCTGATGATATATTGTGAAGCTCTTGTTTCGACAATCAAAGTTAACTTAGAATTATATCTGTTTACATCAATCAACAATAAAGTTGAGTGCTTTAGCACGATGAAGTGCTAAAACCAAACGTCTGAAGCTGGGAGCGACACAGGCCTCACTTACAGCACATGGCCCAAAAATATTTTCATTTTTTTCCACATGTATTCCGACAAGCCAGGCCCTCTCGCGATACGATTGGTTTGCAGGTCACACTCGTAAGCACTCTAGCCAATCACTGTGTAGACAACAGGCTAGCGATCTGACAAGCCAATACAAGTTCAAGAGGCGTGATAAACCTAGCCAATCGTAGCACAGGAGGCGGGGTCTGCCGAAATACAGGTGCGAAAAACACGCTAGTCCAAGAATAGGACCTAAAGTCAGCCGCTGCATTGCGGACAGCCTCCAGAATACGTCCTGCTTCTGCTTCTAAACACAAAAACACACTTAAAAACACATTCTATTCGCAAAATAAGAAATGTAACTCCTCTTGCCCTATGTGACGAGATAGAAGAACAAGCAGCCCACCATTGGTCACTCCCAGTGTTACAAACAGAAATGCGAACATTGTCGTTAACATTACAAGCAGAATACAATGTCGCCAATTTATGTGATAACAGTGACTATCCCTGAATCAACGAATATAAAAGATTCACAATTTGATCCACTCGTTTGTTCACAGGGATGCTGATCTGTTATTTAGACGATTTCATGTTCATCCGTTATTAAGACACTTTCATGTTGGTCATTCGTTATTCAGGCCGTACAAAACACGCAAAATATACCTGGAATATTATGAATCCTACATACATGCATGAGAAAACACTTTCATATGAAGAGGCTTTTAGACTGAACGACGAAATCTTGACTTGTTGACGAGGACACAGAAAATACCTAGAATATTTAAATATGTCATAATCGGCACATGAACGAGAAAAACAAAGAGGTTATTGAGTCGAGAGATTCTGGAATTCGCTTATTTTTCGAGTCCACCGTTCCACCTTAAATGGCTCAGCAGGTCCCTCAGGCGCACAAGAGCAGGAGTGGAGCCGCGGCACTGTTTAAGGTGGACCGGGGCTGGAGGAGAGGCGGCTGGGGGTCCGTGGTGCTGCAGTGCTGCGCAGACAGGTGCGGAATAGGGATGCACAAACACAGCCCGAGCGAGAAGGACCCAATAAAGCCGACTCTACCGAGTGGACGTCCTACCTGAGATTCACGGGGTGAAGGCGTGTTTCCAAGAGAAGAGGCGGTGTGACAGGCTGAATATTTTCATCCTAAAACCCAGACGGCCGGTGGGATTGTTGCTCCGCTCTACCTCTCCTCTCGGCGACGAGACCAAATACAGTACAGCATGCTGGGAAACTGAGTCCAAACACTGCCAGCTAGCTTAGCCGGCTAAGCGATGTGTGTGTCAGTGGAGAGAGAAATTTGAAATTAAATGGTCAAAACAGGCGTTTCGTTTGGTATTATGTGAAACAAGTGAATAAAATAGTTCGAAGTGTTGTTGTTTTTGTGCGTCGTTAAAGGCAAAAAATCCTAATATTTTCACTGACAACGAAAACCAGTGTCTAAGTCTTCAGGACGCCGTCTCCATAGCCGTTACCATAGCAACGGGAAACACGCATCAGTGGGTCTCGTGCGTTTGGGTGTAGGCTAATAAATATAATGTACAATATATGGACAAAACTATTGGGACGCCTCTAACAGTGCCTTTAATGACATTGTATTCAAATACATAGACTTTAATATGGGGTCGTTCCGCCCTTTCCAGATATAACACCCTCTACTCTTCATGGAAGGATTTGCACAAGACTTTGGAGTTTCTGTGGGAATTTGTGCCCATTCATTCTGTATTTGTGAGGTCAGGCACTGATGTTAGACGCGAAGACCTCCGAACCAGTTCCTCCCAAAAGTGTTGGATGGGGTTAAGTCATGCTGGAACAGAAAAGGTTCTTCCACAAAATATGTCCACAAAGTTGGAACCATGGCATTGTTTAAAATGTCTTGGTATTCTGAGGCCATCAGATTGCTCTTTACTGATGGTAAGTATATACACATAGCTACATACACATTTACCCATACACATATTAAAACCATAACTGCATCTTTCACATTGACTGGTTTCCTCACATTTATAGGATGTTTAAGTTCAGGTCCTTTGGGCCTAAATTGCATTGTTTGTCCTGTGAGCACTTTGAAGGATATTCATGGTTCCATTTCATCCTGGGAGTGATAACAATATGTTTAGGCGTGTTGCAGAGTGGGAGGACGTGGATAACATTTTCCATCAAGCACACGGGGAACGCCGGCTCTGCAGCATCAGCCTAAATCAAATTCTAATGGCTTTCACCTGCTGACTGGAGCTGGACCAAGAAGAACATTCCTCAACAAAGCCAATTTGTTTTGACGCAGGCCTCTCCATTTTGTGAAAACACTGAACGCTAAATGACGAAAACATGATCATCCGTCTCCATGGAATGAGACAGCCGGGCCTAGTGGTGTCCAATATTTTCAGTTTTTCTGGACGCTCCACCTGAGCTGAAGTCGGCCATGTAATGTGCCCTTCCTGTCTTCTGAATATCTGAGATATTAGAGCCTGTGTGATATGGCATTTCTGGAACAGATTCCAAAATGTGCGGATGAGCAACTTGTCCGCTGAGGTTTCAGATGCTGAACGTTGGAGTAAGAAACGGGCCGAACTGAGATTTGTGGAGACTACTTATATAAAGTCAGAAAGTCTTTTATGTCCAAAGTAAATACAGCACAGGACACAGGAAAATGCCTAATTTTTTCTTTTGATTTTCTAATAGCACACTGCTTACTGATTGTAGCTGTAGTTGCATCCTGGTACGGTACGGCAGTTGTGCCACATCAGATCACAAAAACATACAGAGGACAGTCAGGACCCTCTTCCCCCTCACACACCCCTCACACACCGTCTTATTCCATACACACCCCTCACACACCGTCTTCTCCCTCACACACCGTCTTCTTCCCCACACACCCTTTTCTCCCTCACACACCCCTCACACACCCTCTTCTCCCTCGCACACCCCTCACACACGCTCTTCTCCCTTACACACCCCTCAAACACCCCTCACACACCGTCTTCTCACCCTCTTCTCCCTCACACACACTCTTCTCCCTCACACACCCCTCAAACACCCCTCACACACCATCTTCTCACCCTCTTCTCCCTCACACACCCCTCACACACCCTCTTCTCCCTCACACACCCCTCACACACCCTCTTCTCCCTCAAACATCCCTCACACACCCCTCACACACCCTCTTCTTCCTCACACACACTATTTTCCCCACACATTCTTCACACATCCTCTTCTCCCTTACACACCTCTCACACACCCTCTTCTTGCTCACACACCCCTTACACACCCTCTTCTCCTCTCATACCGTCTTTTCCCTCACACACCCTCTTCTCCCTCACACACCCCTGACACACCCTCTTCTCCCTCAAACATCCCTCACACACCACTCACACACCCTCTTCTTCCTCACACACACTCTTCTCCCCACACATCCCTCACACACCCTCTTTTCTGTCACACACACTCGTCTCCTCACACATCCCTCACACACACTCTTCTCCCTTCCTCAATCTGGCAGAAGGTTTCACAACTCTTAGGCCTTCACTGAACGGGAAATAGTTTCTTCCCCCAGGTCATCAGATTCCTCAAAGTGTACCCCTGCCCCCCACACACACACAAACCAAACTGCTTTCTTTCTCCCAAGAACTTGGCACACCCACACACATCACACTGTTCCACATAAACAAAGAAAACTTACTCCACAACTGCCACTGTAAAAATGTTGTATTTATTATATATACTGTACATTTTTCTAATCATGTTGCTGCTACTGGCTATTTTTGCACAATTATTTATTGCTGTCTGCCTCTTTACATTCCTCTGCAATGTGCTGTTAGAATATAGTATGTGTTATTACAGTTTTTTCTGATGGCTTAAGCAAATTTTTTGTAACTATTGGCTATTTTTGCAAAACTCTACACACAAATAAAATAACCTTACATCAAATCAGCAAAACATTTCAGGTCTCTTGCAAAAGCTAATAAATCTTGTTCAACTGTTCAAACCTTTGTTAAAATGGTATTTTTGTACCAAACAGTTAACGCAAACCACCATATTAATAAGCACACAATGTGCCAACTACACACTGACGGTATGAATGGAAAACACATCTGGCTTTTGCTTTCGTATTCAGGCCCGACATGATGCCTGGTCGATTTCCTTGCATATCTCCTTCATTGCCTGTAAAAGAGCCATGCATTGATTGGGATGATGGTCATAGACCTTTTTGCACCAGGCAGAGAAGAACTCTTCAATCGGATTCAATAATGGAGAGTAAAGGGGGATTTTGAGTACAGTGAAGAGTGACTGATCTGTAAACCGGTTGCGGACCAAAGCAGCCCTATGGAAACTAACTCTGTCCCACATAATGCCGTAACTCTGCTCTGGTGTTTGAACATTATAATGTAGACTGTCCAGGAATGTAATAATGTGTGCAGTGTTATATGTGCCCAGGGTTGCATGATGGTGCACACATAGTTATGTTACCACCACTTTATCCAGAGACGTTGATTATGGCACTGTGTCCAATAATGTTCCTGACATGTTTCCTTGTTTTAGTGTGGTTAACCCTGCCTCATCCACAAAAATCAGTTCATTACCCAAGGCATCTGCCTCTAGCTCCATTACTCTCTGGAAAAGAACAAACAAATGGAGCACAGCCCTACAGTGTGCACTTCCAGATTCAATACCAATGATACTATAGCTTATCTACACTGTTTCTTTATGCCAAATCCACTGTTGTAGCTCTGATGACATCGGTATTCTCTTAGTCTTTGTCCTCCTTCTCTTCCTTCTGCTTCTTCACGTCCTCGTCCTCTTCCTCTAAATTTACCCTTCTCTAATTCTTACTCTTTTCAGTCTTCCTTTTCCCTCCATTGTTCTCCACCCTGAAAGCTTACCTGTGGCTTATTCATAGTGCTCATGCTGATTGCAAAGTGAATTATATATCTAAAACAGTTTTCACATGTGAGAGTGGGGCCAGACAAACACCCATAAATGTGTATAGTTTTACTAGGAGTGTGCCGGTCATTTGGAATGTGTGTGTAAAGCAGTGACTTGTGTTTACAGTTCTGCAAAAAGAGTTCTGTGCAGTGAATTGTATTTACACATTTGCAAATTGTGCGTTACAAAAATGCAAACTGAGTGCAAAGCAGTGTTTGTGCTTTTAATTTTGCAAACTCGGTGAGTGATTTTGCTATAACTATTAATAGTTTTAGAAATTGTGCTATAAGAAACATTGTTAGTGTTTAAACATTCAGAAAAAAAAACTGTAAACTGTATTCATTCACACTAGTGCTGTTACTTCTCCTGTCAGCTGGGTTGTATTTTGTCTCGTACTGTAAAGTATTAAATTGTTTTACACTCTCAGTCCTGTCCTGCCCACACTCGTGTTGCTTCTGTTTATGTCTTTTGTGTTGATCTTGGGAGAATGTTGTGGCTTGAGGAGAATATTGTGGTCTTGAAGGAATGTCGTCTTCACTGGGTGCTGTTTATATGACAATAAACACCTTCTTGACTTGGCTTGACTTGAGACAGCTCTGCGAGTCCTGGCTGAAAAGCAAAGGTTCATTCCACCTTCTTCTCTTTATCTCTAGACCAAAGCATCTGGACAACTAACCTTTTAGACCCGACACTGCATCAGATACGGTAAAGCCGCAGTGTTTGGAAAATACAGTCATGGTAAAGGACCGTCTGACGGGGCTGGAAAGATATGAACTAAATATTTAATCAGCCAGGGCATCTGAAGGAGTTTCTCAGGCCTGACTGTTGACTTTATCCCTTCGACAAATAAGCCCACATCTGTCAGTGGCAGCATTTCACTAAAGCATTTCACCAGCATGTGGCCAAATGTAGCGATTCTGAAATATGGAAATGTAAACATCAGTCTGAAGCCGGTGATTGAATCTGAAATGTTATAACCAGCTATATTCTATCATGCTAGATCATATTGATTGCAGTATCTGCTCGTTTTTTGGGCAGCTGGTAGCCAAGTGATTAGGGAGTTAGATCAGGAAGTCGTGGGTTTGATTCTCAGGACTGCTAGTAGCATCACTGAGGTTCCCTTGAGCACGGTACTATCCCCACACACTGCTCCCTGGACGCTGTGTTCCTGGCTGCCCGCTGTGTCACTGAATGGTTAAACGGGTTAAATGGGTTAAATGCAGGGGTAAAATTTAAATGCAGGGGTAGAATTTAAATGCAGGGGTAGAATTTAAATGCATGGGTAGAATTCTGTGTGGTTCCCACTGTGTGCTGTTGTGTGTTCATGTATGACAGAATGACTGCACTTTGTGCCAAAATCCATTAAAATACAAGCAAATGAATTTCAGTGCAAAGCATTTTTTGTTTTCATCTTAATTCAAATCTGAAAAACAATAGACTTCTACCCTGCTCTAAATATTATCGTTGTACTGTTCAATCTGTGAATATAGTGTACTTTAAAAAACTACTTTTTGATAGTTTGACAATGAGCTCATGTGATGTCAATAGTGTATATACAGTATGTACAATATATATATATATATATATATATATATATTACATGCAT
>JBBJLR010014749.1:0-2500 GCA_037577145.1 Brachypetersius gabonensis
TCCAATAAAAGGAGAGAAATCCAGTAAGTGGGGAAATTGTGTTCAGTTTAAGCCTCACTTTGCCTTTTGATAAAAATTAAACAATTTAATAAAAATTACATTAAAGATTCTCTAAAACGCTCACCTTGCGGAGAGCGGCAATCACAATTCAGGCACCGAGGTCCCGCGGATTTTCCAGACACGCCATTGGCTGCGAAGAAGCGGTGTGTGGAGGGGCGGGGTTTGCAGGGAGTGGGTTCAACACGGGAGTGAATTTTCAAACCTCTCCCGTTCCACTCCCACAAAAAAAATCCCGTCCCAATCCCTTAAAAAACTGGGGAAAATTGTCAGTTACAGTAAAAAAAAAAAAGAGTACAGATCACAGCATGCCCAGCTTAATAAAAATCCAAATTTTATGCAAATCATCCAACCATCAACACATATACACACACACATTATATAAACACATAATTTTCACTGAATTTCTGAGTCTGAATAGAACTTAATCAGTTGTCTACAAGTCTTGCAGCGTGCTCCATTTTCACGCCATTATTCTCAACGCATACATTTTTAAAATTTATTTCAGACCGCCCAGAAATATCCGTGAGCACAAGTATTATTTTCAGACAGTAGTTGCAGCGTAGCTTTCACATCTGTCTCCATTTTGGTTATGATTTTTGCGGCTAAAAAGTGCGTGAAGAAGCTTCTTCTCTTACATTATTGGTGGTTGGGACTATCGCCACCTACTGTTAGGGGTGTGTGGAGCACCCCATTCACTTCACCGGCAACACCCAGCAAACAGGAGGAGAGCATAAAGAGACAGGACAACTAGTACTGAGTTCAAAATTTGTTTATTTATTTAAATGGTGTATTTCTGTATGAAGTTATCATAGTGCTATGATTCCCGGTCCCGCCCGCTTAAGTTTTTTCCAGTCCTGTCCCAATCCCAATTTTGTTTGCCGTTCCGCGGAATTCCCCAAAAAATGTCAGCCTCTAGTTCACACTAAAGTGCGAGTGAAGTGAGAACATATTCTGGTCAGACCATGATTAACCCGCTGTATAAGTTGCCATAGCAACATACATCGTGATAAACCTGTTCACCTTTCGTAGAACGGGCTAGTCACAAAGTTACGCCTCACGTGACCAAGTTACTCTCAAACTTGATAAGCCAGAAATCGTGCCCCAGATAGCAGACAGGTTTAGGGATGTTTTGTTTTATTCTTTACATTGGTTTAGTGTCGTCAGCAGACCCAACCTGTGTTGTATGTATTGTTGTGAGCAGCACGGCAAGACTGGCTCCCATGAGCCTTTGTGGTGCGACCCAACCCACAATGCACTGGACACTTACGGCTCCTCCTGCTGGGGGGCTCACATGAGTGTGGCTCCGTGTTGCTCTGGACGGGTCCCACACACAAAGGCCCAGCCACCAGGCACTCGTTCACCAGCCGTACACCAAGCAACCACCTAGCAACCATCTTGTATATCATAGCAAGCACCAAGAGGAGAGCCTTCAGCACGTTCAATTTCATGTCAATGGGCAGATCCATCTGCTTCTATTTTTGGCTGCTCCCATCTCTCCAACTGCTTTCAGATCATGAACAAACTCCTCCCATGGAGTTCTGGGCTGATCCCTCACCTTTCTGATGATCGCCCTCACCCCATAAGGCAAGAGACTGCATGGAGCTCCAGACTGAGGGCAGTTGGTGGTCATTTTATATTTCTTCCATTTCCAAATAATTGCACAAACAGTCGTCACCTTCACGCCAAGCTTCTCGCTGATAGTCTTGTAACCCATTCCAGCCTTGTGCAGGTCTACAACTCCTATATAAGCTATATAATCACCCCCCACCGAACAAGACATCAATGACAGAAATGCTCAAACAAATCCAGGTGCAGTCTCTGTTAAATTTGAGATGTTTGTTAATAATGTTCACTTTAACAATGAAATAATGGAGGTCTCTCCTGTTTCAGGTGCATTAACATTGTGGATTGACCATTAGCACCGTTTTTGTTCTTTATTAAAATTAATCCACAAAATACTTGCCTAATAATTGTGCACATAGTGTATTCTGTCTCTCTCCATAAAAGTGAAACTACCTCATGAATTAGAGACTGGTCATTTTTTGTAAATCAGCAAACTTACAAATTCAGCAATGGATCAAATCATTATTTCCCAAAATATAGTCCCTTGCAAATGGTGGCCGTGCTCAGAGGGTAGGGTACCTGCCTCTGGACCAAGAGGTCATGGTTCGAATCACACCTTCAGCAGCACCACTGGGTCCCTGAGCAAGACCTGAGTTGCTCCAGGGAGAGACTGCCCCCTGTAGGTAGGGAATGGAAGTCGCTTTGGATGAAAGCGTCTGATAAATGCCGTAAATGTAAATGTTGGGCTCTGATGCTCAAAGTCATTTGTTTTTCCAGTCATCCCTGCCTTCAGTTGATTTCCAAACCGTGTAACATGCCACTTACTTTTCATCAAAACACGTTTAAACTGGTTGCACATAAATCTGCAGTAATAGTC
>JBBJLR010014749.1:7500-13497 GCA_037577145.1 Brachypetersius gabonensis
ATTATTATTATTTTATTAATAATAATATATATATTTTTTAATTACATCCCATTTTAAAGCGTCTTTCAAAGCAGGATATGACGCAAGAAAAGACGTCCGCGTAGGTCAGGATTTTCTATCACGTCTCAGGCTGTTTTTTGGGGTGTCCACAGCCATAAATGACATATTTACTTATAATCATTATCCTTCTTTATTATTCTTTGTAATCACAAAGGAAAAGGTGTAATCTTTAATTTGTTACGCTGTCCCTCCGCTCACGGCTTCAGCTTGCGTTTACTTCGCTCCAACAGCAGAGGGCGCCACTAGACCATGGCGCATGTTCTCAGACCCGCGCGCACGTCTCTGGATGTTATCATTTTATTACTGCATTTTTAATTGATTTGGCAACAAGTAAACACAGGAAGTCACTATCATACTGTATTCACCAAATAACTTTATTCCCCGAGACTAAAGACAAGACAAAGATAAATCTGTTTGGGGACAGAGAGGACAGATCGCTGATTTCTGGAATCTAGGACAATAAAGACCACAACCCACACCATAATCATGGATTTAATTCTTAGTTTCAGTAATAAAATAAAAACTGGGGTTTGAGATTTCGTGTCAAAGTAAGATTTGGGGGAAATTCATGCCTCATAACAGGGCGACTATCGCAGTGCTTTTTGTAAAGGCCTTCCCCAAACAGAACTTGCTGCTGTGGCTAATCTAGGACATGGATGTGATGTTACAGGTCAGATGTAATATCTGGGGGAAAGTGCACTGTTTTGCCCCATCAGTTGTGCAAGGCAGCCAGACCCGCTGGTAGACGATCGCTTTTTATTGTGCTGTATTGTGTTTGTTTCAATATTAATTTGTTTTATTGTCCATTTAATCAGCTCTAACCACCATATCTGTGCGTGCTGTATTGTAATTTACTGCAGCGTGAGTTTCTCTGCAGTATTAATCTTATTCATCATTGTCTAGAGCTCAGCAGTGACAATAACATGGTAGTGGTGTGTTAATATGTGTGTGTAGATCACAGAAACTGATTACACTCAGGAACACTGCAAGACTGAACAAAAACGTAAATGTTAGCGGGGGGCAGAAATCACAATAAATTAATTTGTTTAAACTCTTTGTAGTTTCTTTATTTGAAAGTTCTTTATTTACGTTTACATTTACATTTCTGGCATTTAGCAGACGCTTCTATTCCCTAACTACAGGGGACATATGACCAAGTGGTCATGGGTTCAAGTCTCCTACCCACTAGTCACTTGTATTAAATCATTTAGTCTCCAGTCCCAGCCTTTAGAGTAAGCATGCACTCCACCCACCAGTCTGCAATCTTTTCCCTTCATTTTCGAAGCACATCCATGTGCATACACTCAACAGACGGTTCACACACACATAGACGTATATGTACAGGTCAGAAACACGCTCAGACGCGCACGCACGCACGGAGAGTTGAGCGTGACGCCGCGTGAGCAGCTCGGGTCCGCGCTGATCGCTGTCCGTTCAGCGTCAGTTCACACTCTGGCTGGGAAAAGACCCAGACAGCGCGGTGACCGAATCTTTCCCAGGTAAGTCCTTTATTTATTTAAAAGTCGTCTATTTGCCCGGAGTGTGAATTACCCCTCCGTAATTGGGGGGTACTGCCTTCCTTACACTGTTAAGAAACACCCCCCGCCCCCCAAACTGCTGTTTTGGCTCTTTTTTGGGGGGGGTCTGGGTCTTGATCCGGGGGTACAGCACCCCGCTGTAATTCGAACCGTGTATTTGCCTAGAGCTTCATCGGCGCATCAGCTCGGTCCCCTCAGATCCTCATTCTGGCTCGTGCGAGGTTTGTACCGCGACGACCGGAGCTCAAACATGTTCAGAGAGTTAAATGACATTCGTTATATTTATGAAGGAAGAAATGGATAACGAGGTTATCGGGGTGTGTGTGTGTGGGGGGGTGTGTGTGTGTGTGGGGGGGGTGTTTACTTTCGTACTTTGCCATTTTACTGCGTATTTCTAAACGAGAATTTCATACTTGGTTAATGTTCACAGGGTTTTCTTCTCTGAGCTGATGAAGTACCTCTGAACTCCAAAAACATTCGAGTGTACAGAAATGGTGTTCGGCATAGATTCATTTACAGACTCAGAGTGAATACCTACAGTGTGGAATAAACACGTTTAGACTTGATTACTTGATTAACTCGAATAAACGCGTACAGACTCGAATAAACGCGTACAGACTCGAATAAACGCGTACAGACTTCAATAAACGCGTACAGACTTCAATAAACGCGTACAGACTTGAATAAACGCGTACAGACTTCAATAAACGCGTACAGACTTCAATAAACGCGTACAGTGCTAAATGAACAGATGTGTGAACAAGTAAGAGAAACAACTACAGAGTTGACTTAACTCTAACAGCAAAGTATATTTTTAAGACCTAATGCTTTTTTAAATAAAAGCAAGACCAGTCCCTTAACCCAGATTAAGCCTAAGCCTAGACCAACACGCCTTTAGATTTGCATGTTATTTACAGTAATATGACTGATGTGACAGACATACCTTTAGCTTTTAAACATTAGTCCAAGACTGGAATCATCCCTTGTCCACAAAACGAGTGTTAAAAAAATCTTGAAATCCTGTTTCTAGATTTAATTTCCTTTCAATGTAATGTCAATTCAAAATCCCGTGTGGTCCAGGACTATGACTAGTCCACGGCTGAGAAGCCGACCCATGATGTCCAGCTGGACAGTACGATCACTATAAGAGGTAATTCTCAATTCTGCAGTTGTCTAACGTTACGTGTCAACTGCATGCCGTAGAAGTTCATTAAATACTGTATATGAGTTTCTTTTCTTTTTTCTGAGGAAACTCCATTTACTCTGTAGTCCAGGACTAGACTTAGTATCATTCTAGAAAACGTTCTTGACTGTATTTCTTCATTAAAATCTGTAGATGTTTACTAAGTACTTATTTCAACACTATAGGTTTTCTTTAACCCAGAAAACTGTTCAATCCTGTAGTTGTTAACCTAATTTAGCCAGATCCATTCAATAATGGAGTGCTTAAAACATCACCAGAAATGTCAAACTGTGTCTTGGTATCATTTTAAAACATGTATTGTGTTCGGATGCTTGTTGATTTTGCATGCCTCGCAGGAGTGGTTCCTATCCAAAATCAAATAGTATTTTTGCTTGAAATGTCCTCCCTTAGTTAATGGAACTAACAAAAGTACACCACGAATCAAAACCATGCACTACTGTGGAGATGTGTGCTGAAACGCGGAGGAAATGATGGAGCCATTTTTTTAAATTTATTTAAAAGTCATCTATTTGCCTGGAGCTACTGTAAGATCTGGCGCGAACAGAACCGGAAGGCAACAGGCCAGAACAACTGAGCAACCCAATCCGGATCAACAGTTCGGAGCTTCCCTCGGACCAATTAGACGCAGATCTGCTTCACCTGAATACTAGTGGGTGTGGTATATAAGGACTGGTGTGACTCACTTCTGTGCGAAGTACACTCTCTAGTAGTACTTGCCACCGTGTATGTTTTTTGCCCTGTCTATGTTTGGTCTTGTTTCTGCTCGTGTTTGGATTATTTTTGCTCTTGTGGATTACTGTTTGTTTCCGTGGATTATTTCTCTGTGTCTTTTTTTGATCTCACGTTTTGACCGGTAAACTTTGTTTTGAACTGCACTCTGCACTTGGATTCTTTTCTTGGGAGAAACGTTACAGATGCATATTAACTCGGTCTCTCAGATCCTCATAATGGCTTGTGTGGAGGTTGATAACACTCGTGGGATTTGTCCATTTAACCTTTAGTTATAGACAGTTCTCCGTAACATTTTTGGATATTGCTGTTTGTCTAGCACAGGGGTCGGCAACCTGTATCACTCAGTTTCCACAAAAGAGAAAACACCATCCTTTTTGACATCTACAATGAAGATAACACTGGATATATTGTTTTTTATTTTTATGCTGTTTATAAACTGCTAGTGTGTTGCTGTGAAAAAAAACACAAAAAATTAAACACATTGTGTTTTTTATTTCGAACTACAATAAAAATTTGTTTTTAAAATAACCCTTAACACCTAGAACGGCTGACAGCGTCAACTGATGTAATGTCGTTAGAATCAGAACATCTATTGGCCTTTTAGAGCAGCAGCTGCTCTGTAAGAGGCAAATGGGTGTAGTGTATTTTTACATATTGTTGTTGTTTATACTGTTGTGCTTGAGAGGCACCACTGACTGGAATCAAATTTCTTGTATGTGTTCGCTCCCCTTAGTATAGTGTGGGGAAAGCATAAACAGCTTATTTCTGAAGAATATATAACAATGTTACATGACAAAATGATATATGGATCTGATTGCTAACTGAACCATTGGAATTGTCCTTTATTGTGGACCATAAACCTCGGCACGTGTTCAAAAGATCAAAGTTCGTTTCGAGTTTCAGGACAGGGATGTTCATGGTTTAGTGGATGTAAGGGTATGGATGAGTGCTGAGAAAAGAGTAGGAGGGAAGGAGGAAAATTGCATATTACTGTAAATCGCTGGGCTTGGATATTGCATTAAGAGAAAAATGGAGGCACTGTACACACATGCGCACACACATTTGAAGCAGAAGGTGACGACTGATAAGCCAAAAAAAAATCCAAGGCTTCCAAGAGCACAGTGCATTCAAGTGTGGCTTTGAAAGAGACCTGTTTAAACCAGCCTTAGAGATGGCTTTTCAAAGCTTCTTCTACACTTCACCAAAGCAGAGCATGTCTTTATCTCTCACCCTGCCTCTCTGTTTGTCACATATTCCTGTCTGTACTCATGTATACACAACACAAAGGACAACTAATATTTTAAAATTATGCAAAAAGTGAAAAATGGACATACAAGGTTTTGTCTTATGTAATAATCTTGTGTTAGGTCTGGTTTGATCTAGCCTTATCTGGTTCTTTACGGTCTGTTTAATCTGATCAGGCTCCATTGTTTCTTAATCTTATTATTTATAGAACCATTTGTTCTGAACTTCAGTATCTTGATCTCCTCACTGGAACCTGATCCTGTACTGTTAGTAGAGACTGGTGTTATCTGACCAGCCTCCATATTCTCTCATCTTGTTCCGGTTCTGAGTTGTTGGTCCTTTGTCTGTAATATCTGACCTTGTTCTGTCTATTGATTTCCAGTTCTGTGTTGTCTGTCCTGGTTCTGAATCACCACATGTGGATGTTGAATTACGTCTGAGAGGAGAAGAGAAGAAAAATTCCTCGAGGGTCAGTGACTCGTAAAAAAGAAACCTGTTAAGGTGGAACACTGCACGATGTTATCTTTCGCAAATACAGACGAGGAGATTGAAGAGTGTTCTTCAGGACTGAGCCATTTTCTCCTGGCGAAGCAATAAACACACAAACAGAAATTATTTACTGCTCAGTTATCTTAGTAGTGTCACCTCTTCAGAATATGCAGCTTATTAGAGTCTCTCCTTTTACTATTCAATACAATTAAGCAGGGAACGTTTTAAGACACTTAAGAATTCATAAGAGCGTGGTTTATTACCAATAGCATCAGGCAAAAGAGTGTCAGAGACAGTTCTTCCCTTAGAGAACGTGACCATTCTGTCATACGTGAACACACCGCAGTGTGAGCAGAATCAAATCCTTCCTCTGCATTTAACCCTTTCACCAAGTGAAGCAGCAGGGAGTCAAGAACATGGCACCAGGGAGCAGTGTGTGGGGGAGCAGTGTGTGGGGAAGCAGTGTGTGGGGAGAGCAGTGTGTGGAGGAGCAGTGTGTGGGGGAGCAATGTGTGGGGAAGCAGTGTGTGGAGGAGCAGTGTGTGGGGAGCAGTGTGTGGGGAAGCGGTGTGTGGGGGAGCAGCGTGTGGAGGAGCAGCGTGTGGGGGAGCAGTGTGTGGGGAAGCGGTGTGTGGAGGAGCGGTGTGTGGGGGAGCGGTGTGTGAGGGAGCGGTGTGTGGGGGAGCGGTGTGTGGGGGAGCGGTGTGTGGGGGAGCGGTGTGTGGAGGA